>SJYC01078741.1:0-21054 GCA_006408675.1 Madoqua kirkii
CGTGATACACTCCCAATGCACTTTGAATTATGAGGACGTCATGCTGCTTCCTGGGTCCTTTGGGATTACCAGATGAGTGACCAATGCAATATGTGAACGGAATGCTGCTTCCCTGACCTTTCATGATAAGCCCTTCTTGACCCTATGATATAGCAGGATAGAATACTGCTTTTCGTCTGCACAGGCAACACCACCCATGAATCTACAAATGATGAGGACTGAATGCTGTTTCCCGGAATTGTCGGGATAAACACTCCTTTTTCCTTTGAATGATGAGGGTGGAATGATTCTTTCCGGGACCCTCAGGAGAATGCCCCCTTTACTCTACAAATTTTGAGGACAGAATACTGCACTCCAGGCCACTCGGGATGCTCTCCCTATGGCCCTATGATTTATGAGGAAGGAATACTGCTTCCTGGGCTTCTAGGAATATGCCCCGAAGTGCCCTAGCATTTGTGAGGAAGGAAGCCTGCTTCCCGGACATTGGGAATACGGCCCCATATTCTAAGAATTATCAGGATGGAATGCTGCTTCCCAGCCCACTCGGCATACTACGCCCATGACCCTAGTATATTTGAGGGGGGAATGCATCTTCTCAGGCCGCTAGGGAAATGTCCCCAAGTTCCCTACGTATTAAGAGGGGCAAATGCTTCTCCCTGGTCCCGACAACGACAACAACAACGATGCAACGAGAATGACAATGACAACGACTCAACGACTATGTCACTGACGCAATGACGAGAACGACAACAACAATGATGCAACAACAACGACAAAGACGCAAAGACAATGACAACGACAATGACGCAACAACAACGGCAATGATGCAACGAAGAGAACGACAACGAAAATGACGCAACGACAACGACAATGACAACCACGCAACAACAATGACATCGACAACGACGCAAGGACAACGACACTGATGACGCAATGACAACGTCAACGATGCAACGACAACGAAAACGACACAACGACAACGACAATGACGCAATGACAATGACAACGACGTAACGAAAACGACGATGAGAATGAGACCGATGCGACGACAACGACGATGACAATGACAACAACGCAATGACAATGACAACGACGCAACTACAATGACAACGACAACAACAACGACGCAACGAGAACGACAACGACAACGACGCAATGACAACGGCAATGATGCAATGACGAGAACGACAATGACAGTGATGCAACGACAACGACAACCATAACGACGCAACGACAATGACGATAATGACAACAACGAAACGACAACGACAATGACAACAACAACGACGCAATGAGAATGACAATGACAACAACGCAACGACAACAGCAATGATGCAGTGACGAGAACGACAACGACAATGATGCAACGAAAACGACAATGATAACGACGCAATGAAAACGACGACAATGACAACGACGCAACGACAATGACAACGACACCAACAACGACGCAGCGAGAACGACAACGACAACGATGCAATGACAATGACAACGACGCAACGAAAACGACGTAGACAACGACGCAACGACAACGACAATGACAATGACTCAATCACAATGACAATGACAACGGTGCAATCACAACGATGCAACGATAACGACGACAATGAAGCAACGACAATGACAACGATGACAACGACGCAACGACAACGATGACAATGACGCAATGACAATGACAACGACAAAACGACAACGACAACGACACGAAAACGACGACACGACAATGACAATGACGTGACATCGACAATGAAAACGACGCAATGACAATGACAATGAAAACGACAACGATGCAACGACAACGACAACGACAATGACACAACGAAAACGACAAAGACAAAAGCAATGACGCAACGATAATGACAACGATAACGATGCAACAACAACAACGACACAACGACAATGACAGTGACAACGAGCAAACGACAACGACAACGTCAACGACGCAACGACAACGACACATGGACAAGGACAACGACAACGAAGCAACGACAATGACAATGAAGACAACGATGCCATTACAACGATGACAACGACGGAATGACAACGACAACGACAACGACGCAATGACAACGACAACGAAGCAACGACAACGACAACGACGCAATGACAACCACAACGACAACGATGTGACGACAACGACAACGACGCAGTGACAACGACATTGACAATGAAGCAACGACAAGACAATGACACAACGACAACGGCAATGGCAATGACGCAGCGACAATGACAATGACTACAACGACGCAACGACAATGACAACGACAAGAACGCAACAACAATGACAATGAAACATCGACAAGAACAGCAATGACAATGACCCAACGACAATGACAACGACAACAACAAGGATGCAACGACAACGAGAACGAAGCAACGATAACGAATACGATGCAACGACAATGACAATGACAACGACGCAACGACAACGAGAAAGACAACAACAACGACACAATGAGAATGACAACGACCACGACTCAACCACAACGACAACGACGCAATGACAACGAGGCAACGATAACGACAATGACAACGAAGCAATGACAATGACAACGATGACAACGATGCAATGACAACGACAATGACAACGACGCAACGACAACAAGAATGACAACGACGCAACGACAACGATAACAACGCAACGACAACGACAATGACAACAACACGAAAACGACAACTACACGACAACGACAACGACAATGACGCGACATCGACAATGAAAATGACGCAATGACAATGACAACGATGACAACGATGCAACAACAAGCACAACGACAACGACACAATGAAAACGACAACGACAATAGCAATGACGAAACGATAATGACAATGACAACAATGCAACAACAACGACAACGACACAACGACAACGACAGTGACAACGAGCAAACGACAACGACAATGTCAACGATGCAACGACAACGACGCAAGGACAAGGACAACGACAACGAAGGAATGACAACGATAATGACAACGACAATCACAAACGACAACGGCAATGATTCAATGATGCAATGACAATGACAACGATAAAGACGCAACGCAATGACGACAACGATGCAACGACAACGATAATGACAACGACGCAATGACAACGAAAATGATGCAACGACAACGATGATGACGCAACGACAACGACAACGCCGCAACGACAATGACAACGACAACGATGCGACAACAATGATAACGACAACTACAACAACGATGCAATGATGACAACAACGAGAATGACAACGATGCAAGGACAATGACAACAACAACGACGCAACGACGAGAATGACAATGACAACGAAGAACGACAACGATAACAACGCAACGCCAATGACAACGACAAAAACGCAATGACAGCGACAATGACAGCGACACAACGCCAGCGACAACGACTGCGACGCAACGACAGTGACAATAACTGCGACGCAATGCCAGCGACAACGAGAGCGATGCAACGACAGCAACAACGACAGCGACGCAACGACAGTGACAACGACAGCGACGCAACGACAGCGACAACGACAGCAACGCAACGACAGCGACAATGACAGCGACGCAATGACAGCGACACCGACAGCGACGCAACGACAGCAACAACGACAGCGACACAATGACAGCGACATCGACAGCGATGCAATGACAGTGACACCGACAGCGACAAAATGACAACGATGCAACGACAACAACGCAACGACAATGACTATGACGCAACGAAAGAGCCAACGACAGCAACGCAATGACAGTGACAATGACAACGATGCAACAGCAGCGACAACGACAGTGACGCAATGACAGTAACAAGGACAGCGACACAACGACAATGACACAACGAGAACGACGCAATGACAACAACAATGACAGCGATGCAACAAGAGCGACGACAACGACGCAACGCAGCGACAACGACAACGATACATCGAAAGTGACAATGACAACAACGCAATGACAGCGACAATGACAACGTCGCAACTACAGCGAAAACGATAGTGATGCAATGACAGTGACAATGACAGCGACGCAACGACAGCGACAACAACAGCGACGCAACGACAGCGACAACGACAATGACGCAACGACAATGACACAACAACAACAACAATGATGCAATAATTGCGACAACGTAAACGACGCAATGAGAGAGAAAATGACAGTGACACTACGATAGTGACAACAACAGCGACACAACGAAAGCGACAACTACAATGACACAACGACAGCGACAATGACAACGATGCAATGACAGCAACAATGACTACGACGCAACGACAGGGACAAGGACAGCGATGCAACGACAGCGAAAACGACAGCGATGAAACGACAGCGACAACGACAGCGACGCAACGACAGCGACAATGACAATGACGCAACGACAGCGACAGCGACACAACGACACGGACAAGGACAGCGAAGCAATGACAGCGACAATGAGAATGACGCAACAACAGTGCCAACAACAAGGACGCAACAACAGTGACAACGACAGCAACGCAATTACAGTGACAACGACAGCGACGCAACGACAGCGACAACAACAACGATGCAATCACAGCAAAAACAACAGCAACGCAACAACAGCGACAACGACAGGGAAGTAACGACAGTGACAACGATAACGACGCAACGACAGAGATGCAACGACAACGAAAACGACAGCGACGCAATGACAGCGACAATGATAGTGACGCAATGACAGCGACATTGACACAACGACAGTGAGAATGACAGCGATGCAACGACAGCGACAACGACAGCGACCCAACGACAGCGACAACGACAGCGACTCAACGACAGCGACAACGACAGCGACGCAACGACAACAACGCAACGACAATGACTACGATGCAACGAAAGAGCCAACGACAGCAATGCAATGACAGTGACAAAGACAACGATGCAATGTCAGCGACAACGACAGTGATGCAACGACAGCGACAACGAGAGCGACGCAATGACAACGACACAACGAGAACGACGCAATGACAACAACAATGACAGTGACGAAACAACAGTGACAACGACAAGAACGCAACGCAGCAACAACGACAACGATGCATCGAAAGGGACGATGACAACAACACAATGAGAGGGAAAATGAAAACGTTACAATGACAGCGAAAATGACAGTGACGCAACGACAGCGACAATGACAGCGACACAATGACAACGACAATGATAGCGATGCAACGACAGCAACAACGACAGCGACACAACGAAAGCGACAGCGACGCAACGATACTGACAACGACAATGATGCAATGACAGCGACAACAATAGCGACGCAACGACAGCGACAACGATAGCAACGCAACGACAACGACGCAACGACAACGACGCGACCACTGCGACAACGACAGCGACGCAATGACAGCGATAATGATGACAACCCAGCGACATCGGCAACGACAACAGCGACAATGATGCGACGACAGCGACAATGACCGCGACGCAACGCCAGCGACAACGACTGTGACGCAACGCCAGCGACAACGAATGCGATGCAATGACCACGACAACGACAGCGACGCAACGCCAGCGACAACGACAGCGACGCAATGCCAGCGAAAACGACAGTGACGCACCGACAGTGACAGCGACAGTGACGCAACGACAGCTACAGCGATGCAACGACAGCCACAGCGACAGCGACACGAATACAGCGACAGCGACAAAAACGGAACGACAGCGACAACGACGCAACAACAGGGAAAATGACAACAACGCAACGACAGCGACAACGATGCAACGACAGCAATAACGACAATGATGCAACGAGAGTGACAACGACAGCGACGCAACGACAGCCACAGCGACAGCGACGCGAATACAGTGACAGCGACAAAAACGGAACGGCAGCGACAACGACGCAACAACAGGGAAAATGACAACAACGCAACGACAGCGACAACGACGCAATGACAGTGACAACGACAAAAACAGAACGACAGCGACAACGACGCAACAACAGGGAAAATGACAACAACGCAACGACAGCGACAACGATGCAACGACAGCAATAACGACAACGATGCAACGAGAGTGAGAACGACAGTGATGCAACGACAGCAACAATGACAGCGATGCAATGACAGTGACTTCGACAACGATGTAATGACAGCGACAATGACAGCGACACAATGACAGCGACAACAACAGCGACGCAAAGAAAGCGACAGCGACGCAATGATAATAACAACGGCAATGATGCAACGACAGCGAAAACGACAGCGACGCAACGACAGCGACAACGACAGCGACACAACGACAACGACGCAACGACAATGACAATGACGCAACGACTGCAACAACGTAAACGACACAATGACAGCGAAAACGACAGTGACGCTACGATAGTGACAACAATGGCGACACAACGAAAGCGACAACGACAATGACACAACGACAGCGACAACGACGACGCAATGACAGCGAAAACGACAGTGATGCAATGAATGCGATAACGACAGTGACACAATGATAGTGACAACAACAACAAAGCAATGACAGCGACAACGACAGCAACAGGATAGCGACAACGACAGTGACACAACGAAACCGATGCGACAACAACGACAATGACGCAACGACAACGACAATGACGCAATAACAGTGACAACGACAAAGACACAATGACAGCGAAAACGACAGTGACGTAAGGACAACAACAATGACAGTAACAACGACAGCTTCGAAACGACAGCCATAATGACAACGACGCAGCGACAGTGACAATGACAGCGACGCAATGACAGTGACAATGACAGCGCCGCAAAGAACGCAACAACGACAGCGACGCAACGACCGCGACAACGACAGCGACGCAACAACAGTGACAATGACAGCAACACAACGACAGTGACAACGACAGTGACACAACGACAGTGACAACAATAACGACGCAGCGACAGCGACAACGACAACTACGCAACGACAGCGAAAACCACAGTGACGCAACGACAGCGACAAGGACAGCGACACAACGACAGCAACAACGAAAACGACGCAACGACATCGACATCGACAGCTTCGCAACGACAGCGAAAATGATAATAACGCAGCGAAATCGACAATGACGACAGCGACAATGATGCAACGACAGTGACAATGACAACGACGCAATCACAGCAACAACGACAACGACACAACGACAGCGACAACGACAATGACGCCATGATAGCGACAACGACGGCGATGCAATGAGAACGACAGCGATGCAAGGACAGCGACAATGACAGCATGCAACGACAGTGATGACAATAACGACGCAGCAACAGTGACAACGACAACTACGCAACGACAGCGAAAACCACAGTGATGCAATGACAGTGACAAGGACAGCGACGCAACGACAGCAACAACGACAACAACGCAATGACATTGACATCGACAGCTTCACAAAGACAGCAAAAACGATAATAACGCAGTGAAATCGACACGACGACAGCGACAAAGACGCAACGACAGCGACAACGACAACAACACAATGACAGCTACAATGACAATGACGCCATGATAGCGACAACGACAGCAATGCAACGAGAACGACAGCGATGCAATGACAATGAAAATGACAGGAACATTGACAGGGACACAATGAGAGCGACAATGACAGCGAAGGAACGACAGGGACAATGCCAGTGATGCAACGACAGCGACGACAACGACGCAACTGCAGCGACAACAAAAGCTACGCAACGAAAGCGAAAATGATAACGACGCAACGACAGCGAAAATGAAAGCGATGCAACTACAGCGACAATGACAGGGACGCAACGACAGCGACAACTACTGTGACACAACGACAGCGACAATGACAGCGACGCAACGACAGCGACAGTGACGCAACGACAGCGATGCAATGACACTGACAACGACAGCGACGCAATGACAGTGACAGCGACGCAACGACAGCGACAACGACAGCGACGTGACGACAGCGAGAATGACAGCGACGCAACAACAGCAACAATGACAGCGACGCAACGACAGCGAAAACGACAGCGACAAAGACAGCGATGCAACGACAGTGACAACGACAACGACGCAACGACAGCGACAGCGACACAATGACAGTGACAATGAGAACGACGCAATGACAGCGAAAATGACAGTGACGCATCGACAGCGACAACGACAGCAACGCAATGACAGCGACAATGGCAGTGATGTAATGACAGCGAAAATGACAGTGACGCATCGACAGCGACAACGACAGCAACGCAATGACAGCGACAATGGCAGTGACGTAACGACAGTGAAAATGATAACAACCCAGCGACATCGACAACGATGACAGCGACAATGATGAAATGACAGCGACAAAAACAGACGCAACGACAGCGAAAACGACAGCGGCGCAACGACAGCGACAATGACAGCGATGCAACGACAGCGACAACGACAGCGACGCGACGACAGGGACAACGACAGCGACGCGACGACAGCGACAACGACCGCGACGCGACGACAGCGACAACGACCGCCACGCGACGCCAGCGACAACGACCGCGACGTGACGCCAGTGACAACGACCGCTACACAACGACAGCGACGCAACGACAGCGACAACGACAGCGACGCGACGACAGCGACAACGACAGCGACGCGACGACAGCGACAACGACCGCGACGCGACGACAGCGACAACGACCGCCACGCGACGCCAGCGACAACGACCGCGACGTGACGCCAGTGACAACGACCGCTACACAACGACAGCGACAGCGACGCAACGACAGCAACAGCGACGTGACGACAGCGACAGCGACAGCGATGCGACGACAGCGACAACGACAGCGGCGCGACGACAGCGACAATGACGCAATGACAGCGACAACGACAAAAACGGAATGACAGCGACAACGAAGCAACAACAGGGAAAACGACAACAACGCAATGACAGCGACAACGATGCAATGACAGCAATAACGAAAACGATGTAATGAGAGTGACGACAGTGACGCAACGACAGCGACAACGACAGCGATACAATGACAGTGACTTCGACAACGATGTAATGACAGCAACAATGACAGTGACGCAACGACAGCGACAACGACAGCGATGCAACGAAAGCGACAGCGACGCAATGATTATAACAACGACAATGATGCAATGACAGCGAAAACGACAGCGACGCTACGACAACGACGCAACGACAACGACAACGACGCAATGACTGCGACAACGTAAACGACGCAATGACAGCGAAAATAACACTGATGCTACGATAGTGACAACGACGGCGACACAACGAAAGCGACAACGACAATGACACAACGACAGTGATAACGACGACGCAATGACAGCGACAACGACAAAAACGGAATGACAGCGACAAAGACGCAACAACAGGGAAAATGACAACAACGCAATGACAGCGACAACGATGCAATGACAGCAGTAACGACAACGATGTAACGAGAGTGACAACGACAGTGACGCAATGAAAGCGACAACGACAGCGATGTAATGACAGTGACTTCGACAACGATGTAATGACAGCGACAATGACAGCGACGCAACAACAGCGACAACGACAGCAACGCAACGAAAGCGACAGCGACGCAATGATAATAACAACGACAACGATGCAACAACAGTGACAACGACGCAATGACTGTGACAACGTAAACGACGCAATGACAGCGAAAATAACTGTGACACTACGATAGTGACAATGACAGTGACACAACGAAAGCAACAATGACAATGACACAACGACAGCGACAACGACGACGCAATGACAGCGAAAACGACAGTGATGCAATGAATGCGATAACGACAGTGACGCATTTATAGTGACAACAACAACAAAGCAATGACAGCGACAACAACAGCAACACGATAGTGACAACGACAGTGACACAACGAAACCGAAGCGACGACAACGACAATGACGCAACGACAACGACAATGACACAATAACAGTGACAACGACAACGACACAATGACAGCGAAAATGACAGTGACGCAATGACAGCAACAATTACAGTGAGAACGACAGCTTCGCAATGAGAGCGATAATGACAACGACGCAGCGACAGCGACAATGACAGCGAAGCAATGACAGTGACAACGACAGTGACGCAAAGAACGCGACAACAACAGCAACGCAATGACAGTGACAATGACAGCGACACAATGACAGCGACAACGACAACGACGCAACGACATCGACATCAACAGCTTCGCAACGACAGCGAAAACGATAATAACGCAGCGAAATCGACGACGACAGCGACAATGACGCAACGACAGCGACAACGACAATGACAAGAATGCAACGACAGCTACAACGACAATGACACAATGACAGTGACAACGAGAATGACGCAAAGACAGCAAAATGACAACAACAACGCAACGACAGGAACAACGAAAACGACGCAATGACAGCAAAAACGAGAATGACGCAACGACATTGACTACGACAATGACAACGAAGCAACGACAGCGACAACGATTATGACAACAATGCAATGACAGCGACAACAACAACGACGCAACGACAGCGACAACGACAACGACGCAACAACAGCGACAACGACAACGTCGCAATGACAGCGACAACGACAACGACAATGACCCAACGAAAGAGACAACGACGCAAGGAGAGCTACATCAACAATGACAACGATGAAACGACAGCAACAATGACAACGACGCAATGACAGCGACAACGACAACAAAGCAACGACAGCGACAGCGACAGCGACGCTACGACAGTGAGAGCGATGCAACGACAGCGACAACGCCAACGACAACGACGCAACGACAACGACAATGACCACAACAATGACACAACAACAGCAACAATGACAACGACGCAACGGCAGCGACAATGACAACGACGCAATGAAAGCGACAACGACAATGACAAGAACGCAACGACAGTGACCACGACAATGACGCAATGACAGTGACAACGAGAACGACGCAACGACAGAAAAAATGACAACAACAACGCAACGACAGCAACAACGACAACGACGCAATGACAGCGAAAACGAGAACGACGCAACGACATTGACTACGACAAAGACAACGATGCAACGAGAGCGACAACGATTACGACAACAACGCAACGACAGCGACAACGACAACGACGCAATGACAGCGAAAACTAGAACGACGCAACGACATTGACTACGACAATGACAATGACGCAACGAGAGCGACAACGATTACGACAACAACGCAATGACAGCGACAACGACAACGTCGCAATGACAGCGACAACGACAATGACAATGACACAACGACAGCGACAATGACAACGACGCAAGGAGAGCTACATCGACAATGACAACGATGAAACTACAGCGACAACAACAACGATGCAACGACAGCGACAACGACAACGACGCAATGACAGCGACAACAAAGCAACGACCGCGACAGCGACAGCGACGCTACGACAGAGACAGAGATGAAACGACAGCGACAACACCAATGACAACGACGCAACAATAACAACAATGACCACAACAATGACACAACAACAGCAATAATGACAACGATGCAACGGCAGCGACATCGACAACCATGCAATGAAAGCGACAATGACAATGACAACAATGCAATGACAGTGACAACGACAACGATGCAACGACAGTGAAAATGAGAACGACGCAATGACAGTGAAAACGACAATGACAACAACGCATCGACAGCGACAACGACAATGTCAACACTGCAACAACAGTGATAATGACAACCACGCAACGACAGTGACAAGGACAACGATGCAACGAAAGCGACAACGACAACGACGCAATGACAGCGAAAATGATAACGACCACAATGCAACGACAGCGACACCGAGAATGATGCAACGACATGGACAATGACAACGAGAGTGACGCAATGACAACGACAACGATTACGACAACAGCGCAATGACAGCAACAACGACAAGGACGCAACAACAGTGACAACCACAATGACGCAACGACAGCGACAATGACAACGACTCAACGACAGCGACAACGACCATGACAAGGAAACAACGACAGCGACAACGACAGACACCGAGAATGATGCAACGACATGGACAATGACAACGAGAGTGACGCAATGACAACGACAACGATTACGACAACAGCGCAATGACAGCAACAACGACAAGGACGCAACAACAGTGACAACCACAATGACGCAACGACAGCGACAATGACAACGACTCAACGACAGCGACAACGACCATGACAAGGAAACAACGACAGCGACAACGACAAGGACGCAATGACAGCGACAACCACAATGACAACAACGCAACGACAGCGACAACGACAATGACGCAATGACAGTGACAACGAGAACAAACAATGATTACGACAGCAACAGAACGACAGCGACAACGACAACGATGCAATGACAGTGACAATGACAACGATGCAACGACAGGGACAACAACAACGACAACGATGCAACAGGAGCGAAAATGACAACGACAACGATGCAATGACAGTGACAACAACAATGAGAACAACACAATGAGAACAACAATGACAACGATGCAACGACAGTGACAACAACGACGATGCAACGACAGCGACAACGACAACGACGCAACGACAGCGACAATGACAACGAAGCAACGGCAGCGACAGTGACAGCGACGCTACGACAGCGACAGCGATGCAACGACAGCGACAATGACAATGACCCAATGGCATCGACAACGACAACAATGCAACGATAGTGACAACGACAACGATGCAATGACAGTGACAACAACAACGACGCAAAGACAGCGACAGCGATGCAACGACAGTGACAGCGAGAATGAAGCAACGACAGCAACAACGACCACGACAACGATGCAACGACAGAGACAACAACAACGACGCAATGACAGCAACAATGACAAAGAAGCAACGACAGCACCAACGACAACGATGCAATGACAGCGACAATGACAACAGCAACAATGCAACGACAGTGACAATGACAACGACAACAATGCAAAGACAGTGACAACGACAACGACAACAACGCAATGACAGCGACAACGACAATGACGCAAAGACAGCGACAACGACAACGATGCAACGGCAGCGACGACAACAGCAACGACGCAACGACAGCGAGAGCGACAGCGACGCAACGACAGCAACAGCTACACAACGACATTGGTAGCGACAGAGACGCAATGACAGCAACAACGACAGCGCTGCAATGACAGCGACCGTGATTCAATGACAGCGACAGCGACAGCGACGCAATGACAGACAGTGACAACGACAACGACAACAACGCAACGACAGTGACAATGACAACCACGCAACGACAGCGACAATGACAACGACACAACGAAAGCGACAACGACAACGACAACGACGCAACGACAGCGACAACGACAACGAAGCAACGGCAGCGACAGTGACAGCGACGCTACGACAGCGACAGCGATGCAACGACAGCGACAATGACAATGACCCAATGGCATCGACAACGACAACAATGCAACGATAGTGACAACGACAACGATGCAATGACAGTGACAACAACAACGACGCAAAGACAGCGACAGCGATGCAACGACAGTGACAGCGAGAATGAAGCAACGACAGCAACAACGACCACGACAACGATGCAACGACAGAGACAACAACAACGACGCAATGACAGCAACAACGACAAAGAAGCAACGACAGCACCAACGACAACGATGCAATGACAGCGACAATGACAACAGCAACAATGCAACGACAGTGACAATGACAACGACAACAATGCAAAGACAGTGACAACGACAACGACAACAACACAATGACAGCGACAACGACAATGACGCAAAGACAGCGACAACGACAACGATGCAACGGCAGCGACGACAACAGCAACGACGCAACGACAGCGAGAGCGACAGCGACGCAACGACAGCAACAGCTACACAACGACATTGGTAGCGACAGAGACGCAATGACAGCAACAACGACAGCGCCGCAATGACAGCGACCGTGATTCAATGACAGCGACAGCGACAGCGACGCAATGACAGAGACAGTGACAACGACAACGACAACAACGCAACGACAGTGACAATGACAACCACGCAACGACAGCGACAATGACAACGACACAACGAAAGCGACAACAACAACGACAACGATGCAACGATAGCGACAACGACAACGAAGCAACGACAGCGACAATGACAACGATGCAACGACAGCGACAACAATTATGACAACAATGCAGTGACAGTGACAATGACAACAATGCAACTGCAGCAACAACAAGAACGATGCAACGAAATCGACAATGACAATGAGAACGACGCAACGACATCGACATGACAATGACAACAAAGCAACGACAGCGACAACGATTACGACAACAATGCAACGACAGTGACAACGACAACAACGCAAAGACAGCGACAGTGACATCGCTGCAATGACAGCAACAACGACAGCGATGCAAAGACAGCGATAGCGACAGCGCCGCAATGACACCAACGGCGATTCAACGACAGAGACAGCGACAGCGATGCAACGACAGCGACAGTGACACAATGACAAGGATGCAATGACAGTGACAACGACAACAACAACGACACAACGACAAAACCGCAATGACAGCGACAATGACAACGACACAACGAAAGCGATAACGACAACGAGAACGATGCAACGATAGCGAAAACGACAATGACGGAACGACGGCGACTACGACAACGACGCCACGACCGCGACAACGACAACAACGCAACAACAGCGACAGCGACATCGCCGCAATGACAGTGACAACGACAGCGATGCAACGACAGCGAACGCGATTCAAGGACAGCGACAGCGACAGCGACGCAAAGACAGAGACAGTGACAACGAGAACGACAATGACACAACGACCGCGACAACGACAACGACGCAACGACCGCGACAATGATAATGACAACAATGCAACGACAGCGACAGAGACAACGTTGCAACAACAGTGACAGCAACAGCGTCTCAATGACAGTGACAGCGACGCAATGACAGCGACAGCGCCAGTGACCCCACGACAGCGACAACGACAGCGACGCAATGACACCACAAACGACAGCAACGCAACAATAGCGACAGCGACAACAACAACAACGCAACGATAGCGACAATGACAACGACGCAATGACAGCGACAACAACAATGACAACAAGGCAACGACAGCGACAACGACAACCACGCAACGACAGAGACAATGACAATGACACAACGATAGCGACAACGACAACAACGCAATGACAGCGACAACGACAACGACGCAACGACAGTGACAATGACAACGACGCATCGACAGCGACAATGACAACCATGCAACGACAGAGACAATGACAATGACACAACGAAAGTGATAACGACAATGAGAACGATGCAACCATAGAGACAACGACAAAGACAACGACGCCACGACCGCGACAACGACAACAACGCAACGACAGTGACAGCGACATCGCCGCAACGACAGCGACAACGACAGCGCCGCAACGACAGCGACCGTGATTCAACAACAGCGATAGCGACAGTGACGCAATGACAGAGACAGTGACAACGACAACGACAACGACACAATGACAGCGACAACGACAACGACAACGAAAAGGACGCGATGACAGCGACAACAACAACGACGCAATGACAGTGACAACTACAACGACACAAAGACAGCGACAATGACAATGACGCAACGACAGTGATAATGACAATGACAACAATGCAATGACAACGACAACGACGCAACGACAGCGACAACGACAACGAAGCAACGGCAGCGACAAAGACGCAATGACAGTGACAACTACAACGACACAAAGACAGCGACAATGACAATGACGCAACGACAGCGATAATGACAATGACAACAATGCAATGACAACGACAATGACGCAACGACAGCGACAACGACAACGAAGCAACGGCAGCGACAACGACAATGATGCAACGACAGTGACAATGACTCAACGACAGCTAAAAGGACAACAATGCAACGACAGCGAATATGACCATGACAGCAACGCAACGACAGCAACAACGAAAACGACAAAACGACAGCTACAATGACAACAACGCAACGATAGCGACAAGGTCAATGAGGCAACGACAGTGACAACGACAACGACAATGACGCAATGACAGCGACAACGAAAATGACGCAACGACACAGAAAACGAAAACGACGCAATGACAGCGACAACAACATCGACACAACAACAGCGACAACGACAATGAGAACAACGTAACGTCAGCGGCAACGACAGCAACGCAATGACAGCGACAATGACAACGACAACAATGCAACGACAGCGACAACGACAATGACACAACAACAGTGACATTGATAACGATGCAACAACAGGGACAATGACAACGACGCAACAACAGCGATAATGACAATGACGCATCGACAGCGAGAACAACAATGACAACAATGCAACGAAAGCAACAGCGACAATGTCGCGACGACAGCGACAGCGACGCAATGACAGCGACAGCGACGCCATGAGAGCGACAGCGACAGCGAAGCAACGACAGAACCAATCACAGCGACGCAACGACAGCGACAACGACAGCAACACAGCGACAGTGACAATGACAGAGACATAGCGAGAACGACGACAACGAAGCAATGACAGCGATAACGAAGCTACAATGACAACAACGCAACGATAGCGACAAGGTCAATGAGGCAACGACAGTGACAGCGACGCAATGTCAGCAACAATGACAACGACACAACGGCAGCGACAATGACAACGATGCAACGATAGAGACAATGACAATGACGCAACGACAGTGACAATGACAATGACAAGGACAACGACGCAATGACAGTGACAATGACAGTGAAAACGATGCAACGACAGCGACAATGACAGCGACGCAGCGACAGCGCCAAAGACAGAGTAATAGTGACAGCGACAACGACAATGACGCAATGACAGCGACAACGACAACGACGCAACGACAGCGACAACGACAACGATGCAATGACAGCGACAACGACAACAACGCAACAACAGCAACAATGACAACCACGCAACAACAACGACAACGACGCAATGAAAGCGACAACGACAACAATGCAACAACCGGGACAACGACAGCGACGCTGCAACCGTGACAACGACAACAACGCAACGACAGCGACAGTGACATCGCCACAACAACAGCGACCGCGATTCAACGACAGCGACAGCGACAGCGACGCAATGACAGTTACAGCGACGCAATGTCAGCGACAATGACAACGACACAATGCAGCGACAACGACAACGACACAACGATAGCGACAACGACAATGACGCAACGACAGTGACAGCGACGCAATGTCAGCGACAATGACAATGATGCAATGACAGCGACAACGACAACGACGCAACGACAGCGACAACGACGACGGAACGACAGCGAGAACGACAATGACAATGACGCAACCACAGCGACAATGACAAAGACGCAACAATTGCAATGACTAGAACAATTCAACGACAACGACCACGACAACGACGCAACGACGGCGACAACGAAAACGACGCAAAGACAGCGACAATGACAATGACAAGAACACAACGACAGCGAACACAACAACCACGCAACGACAGTGACAACGACAATGACACAACGACAGTGACAATGACAACAATTGAACGACAGCGACAACGACAACGACGCAACAACTGCAACAACGAGGACAACAATGCAACGTCAACGACAATGACAATGACGCATAGACAGCGATGACGACAACGTTGCAACGACAGTGACAACGACGCATCGACAGCGACAACGAGAATGACAACGACGCAACGACAGCGACAACGACAACAATGCAACGACAACGACAACGACACAACAACAGAGACAGCGACAGCGATGCTACAACAGCAACAAAGACAACGATGCAACGCAAGAGACAACCACAACGACGCAATGACACTGACAACAACAATGACAACAACGCAATGACAGTGACAATGACAATGACACAACGACAGCGACAACAACAGAGACGCTACGAAAACGACAACGATGAAACAACAGCGACAATGACAAAGACAACTACACAACGACAACAACAACAACAATGACACAACGACAGTGACAGCGACGCTATGCGAGCGACAACGAAAACGACGCAATGACAGCGACAACGAAACGACGCAAAGACAGTGACAATGACTCAACGACAGCGACAACGACAACAAGGCATCAACAGCGACAATGAAAATGACAAGAACGCAACGACAGTGATCACGACAACCACGCAACGACAGCGACAACGACAATGACACAACGACAGTGACAACGACAACAATTGAATGACAGCGACAATGACAATGACAACGACGCAACGACAGCGACAATGACAACGACAACGACGCAACAACTGCAACAACGACGACAACAATGCAACGACAACGACAATGACAATGACGCATCGACATCGACAGCGACAATGACGCATTGACAGCGACAATGACAATGAAAGAATGCAACGACAGCGACCACGACAACCACGCAAAAACAGCGACAACAACAATGACACAACGACAGTGACAACGACAACAATTGAACGACAGTGACAACGACAATGACAACCACGCAACGACAGAGACAACGACAACGACGCAACAACTGCAACAACGACGACAACAATGCAAGGACAACGACAATGACAATGACGCATCGACAGAGATGACGACAACGACGCAACGACAGCGACAACGACGCATCGACAGCGACAACGACAATGACAAAGACGCAATGACAGCGACAACGACAACCATGCAGCGCAGCCACAACGACAATGACGCAATGACAGAGACAATGACAACGACGCAATGACAGCGACAACGACAACGACGCAACAACTGCAACAACGACGACAACAATGCAACAACAACGACAATGACAACGACGCATCGACAGCGACAATGACAATGACAATGATGCAACGACAGCAACAACGACAACGACGCAACGACCGCGACAATGACAACGACAACAACGCAATGACAGCGACAGCGACGTCGCAACAACAGTGATAGCAACAGTGCCGCAACGACAACGCCAACGACAATGACAACAACGCAACGACAGCGACAATGACAACCACGCAATGACAGCGACAATGACAACGACACACCGAAAGCAACTACGACAATGACAACGACCCAACGATAGCGACAACGACAATGACGCAACGTCCGCGGCAACGACAACGACGCCAGGACCGCAACAACGACAACGACAACAACGCAACGACAGTGACAATGACAACCACGCAACGACAGCGACAATGACAACGACACAACGAAAGCGACAACGACAACGACAACGACGCAACGATAGCGACAACGACAACGACGCAACGACAGCGACAATGACAACGATGCAACGACAGCGACAACAATTATGACAACAATGCAGTGACAGTGACAATGACAACAATGCAACTGAAGCAACAACAAGAACGATGCAACGACATCGACAATGACAATGAGAACAACGCAACGACATCGACAACGACAACAACGCAAAGACAGCGACAGTGACATCGCTGCAACGACAGCAACAACGACAGCAATGCAAAGACAGCGATAGCGACAGCACCGCAACGACACCGACGGCGACTCAATGACAGAGACAGCGACAGCGACGCAACAACAGCGACAGTGACGACAATGACAACGATGCAATGACAGCGACAACGACACGACACAATGACAGTGATAACTACAACGACGCAACGACAACGACAACGACCACGACAACGACGCAGCGACAGCACCAACGACAGAGACATAGCGACAGCGACAACGACAACAACGCAATGACAGCGCCAACAACAGCGATGCAATGACAGTGAAAACGACAGTGAAAATGATGCAACGACAGGGACAATGACAGCGACGCAGCGACAGCGCCAACGACAGAGACATAGTGACAGCGAAAACGACAACGACGCATTGACAGCGACAACGACAACGACGCAGCGACAGCGATAATGATGACAACAAGGCAACGACAGTGACAATGAGAACGACGCAACGACCGCGACAACGACAACGACGCAACGACCGCGACAATGACAATGTCAACAACGCAACGACAGCGACAATGACAACGATGCAACGACAGCGACAATGACAACGACGTATCGACAGCGAGAACGACAAGGACAACAACGCAACGACAGAGAAAAAGACAAAGTCGCAACGATAGCGACAACGACAACAAAGCAACGACCGCGACAACGACAACGACGCAACGATCGCGACAATGACAATGACAACAACGCAACGACAGGGACAGCAACAAGGTCGCAATGAGAGTTACAGAACAGCGCCTCAATGACAGTGACAGCGACAGCGACGCAATGACACCACCAACGACAGCAACGCAACGACAGCGACAGTGACAACAACAATGACGCAACGATAGCGACAATGACAACGACGCAACGACAGCGACAATGACAACGACGCAACGATAGCGATAACGAGGACAACAACGCAATGACAATGACAATGACAACGACGCAACGACAGCGACAATGACAACGATGCAATGACAGCGACAACGACAACGACGCAACGACAGTGACAATGAGAAAGACACATCGACAGCGACAACGACAATTACAACAACGCAACGACAGCGACAACGACAAAACCGCAATGACAGTGACAATGACAACAACACAACGAAAGCGATAACGACAACGAGAACGATGCAACGATAGCGAAAACGACAGTGATGGAATGACGGCGACTACGACAACGACGCCACGACCGCGACAACGACAACAACGCAACAACAGTGACAGCGACATAGCCGCAACGACAGTGACAATGACAGCGATGCAACAACAGCGATAGCGACAGCGCTGCAATGACAGCGACCGCGATTCAACGACAGCGACAGCGACAGCGACGCAAAGACAGAGACAGTGACAACGACAACGACAAGGACGCAATGACAGCGACAACGACAATGACGCAATGACAGTGACAACTACAACGACGCAACGACAGCGACAATGACAATGACGCAATGACAGCGTTAATGACAA
>SJYC01078745.1:0-10392 GCA_006408675.1 Madoqua kirkii
GACAATGACAACGACAATGACGCAATGACAGCGACAGTGACGACGCAACGACAGCGACAAAGAGAACGATGCTACGACAGCGACGACGACAACGATGCAACGATAGCCACGATGATCACGAAGCAAAGACAGCCACGACGACAACGACAACGATGCAACGACAGCAACAGCGACAACGACGCAACGACAGCGATGACGACAAGGACGTAACAACAGCGAACAATGACAACAACGCAACGACAGCGACGATGACAACGATGCAATGACAGCCACGACGACGACAAAGACGCAACGACAGCCACGATGACGACAAAGACTCAACGACAGTGACAGCGACAACGACGCCACTACAGCGACAGCGACAACGATGCAACGACAGCGACAGCGACAACGACGCAACGACAGCGACAATGACAACGATGCAACAACAGCGTCAGCAACAACGACAACGACGCAACGACAGCGCCGACGACAACAACGCAATGACAGCGACGACGACAGCGACACAACGACAGCAATGACGACAATGAAGCAACGACAGTGACGACGACAATGACGCAATGACAGCGACAATGACAACGAGCAACGACAGCGACGACGACAATGACGCAACGACAGTGACAATGACAACGACAGCGACGCAACGACAGCGACAGTGTCAACGACGCAACGACAGTGACAGCAACAACAACGCAATGACAGCGACAATGACAACGATGCCACAACAGCATCAGCAACAACGACAATGACACAACGACAGGGAAAACGACAACGACGAAACAACAGCGTCTACAACAGCGATGCAACGACCGTGACAGAGACACAACGACAGCGACGACGACGACGACGCAATGACAGCAACGACGAAAACGACGAAATGACAGCGACAACGACAATGACGCAATGACAACGACAGTGACAACGACGCAACTACAGAGACAATGACAACGACAATGACGCAATGACAGCGACAGTGACGACGCAACGACAGAACAGCGTCTACAACAGCGATGCAACGACCGTGACAGAGACACAACGACAGCGACGACGACGACGACGCAATGACAGCAACGACGAAAACGACGAAATGACAGCGACAACGACAATGACGCAATGACAACGACAGTGACAACGACGCAACTACAGAGACAATGACAACGACAATGACGCAATGACAGCGACAGTGACGACGCAACGACAGCGACAAAGAGAACGATGCTACGACAGCGACGACGACAACGATGCAACGATAGCCACGATGATCACGAAGCAAAGACAGCCACGACGACAACGACAACGATGCAACGACAGCAACAGCGACAACGACGCAACGACAGCGATGACGACAACGACGTAAAGACAGCTGCGACTACAACGACGCAATGACAGCCACGACGACAACTACGCAACGACAGTGACAAAGATAACGATGCAACGATAGAGACAATGACAACGACAACAACTCAACAACAGCCACAATGACAACGACGCAATGACAGTGACAACGATAACAATGCAACGATAGAGACAAAGACAACGACAATGAAGCATTGACAGCGACAGCGGCAACGACGCAACGACAGCGACAGCAACAACGACGCAACGACAGCGACAGCAACAATGACGCAACGACAGCGACAGCGACGCAACGACAGCGACAGTGAAAACGACACAATGACAGCGACAGCAACAACGACGAAACGACAGCGACAGCGACGCAGCGACAGCGACAGCCACAACGACGCAAAGACAGCGACAGTGAAAACGACGCAATGACAGCGACTGCGAAAATGACGCAATGACAGCGACAGCGACACCGACGGAACGAGAGCGACAACGACGCAACGACAGTGACAGCGACACCGACAGCACAACAGCGACAATGACAACGAAAACGACACAACGGCAGCGACAATGACAACGACACAATGGCAGCGACATAATGACAGAGATAACGACAGCGACACAACGACAGCGACAACGACTGCGACGCAACGACAGCGACAATGGCAACGATGCAATGACAGCGACAATGACAAAGACGCAACAACAGTGACAACAAAAACGACGCAACGACAGCGACACAACGACAGAGACAACGACAGCGACGCAACGACAGCGACGATGAAAACGACGCAACGACAGCGACGACAACAACGATGCACCGACAGCGACGACGACAACGACGCAACGACAGCGACGACGACAACGACGCAACGACAGCCACGATGACAATGACGCACCCACAGCGACGACGACAACGACGCACCGACAGCCACGACGACAACGACGCAACGACAGCGACGATGACAACGATGGAACGACAGCGACAGCGACAATGACAATGACGCAACGACAGGGACAACGACAATGACGAAACGACAGCGTCTGCGACAGCGATGCAATGACAGCAACAGCGACACAACGAAAGCGACAATGAGAACGAAGCAAAGACAGCGACAGCGACAATGAAAATGACGCAGCAACAGGGACAACGATGCCACGCCAGCGACAAAGATGCAACGACAGCGACAATGACAAGGACGCAATGATAGCGACAACGACAACGACAACGACGCAACGACAGCGACAGCGACAATGACGAAACTACAGAGACAATGACAAGGACGCAACGACAGCCACGACGACAACTACGCAACGACAGCGACGACGATGATGCAACGATAGAGACAATGACAACGAAAATGACTCCACGACAGAGACAATAACTGCGACGCACGACAGCGATGACTACAACGACGTAACGACAGCCACGACGACAACGACGCAACGAAAGCCACGACGACAACGACGCAACGACAGCCACGACGACAACGACGCAAGGACAGCCACAACGACAACGACAAAGACGAAATGAAAGCGACAGCGACAACAATGCATCGACTGTTACAGTGACAACAACGCAACGACAGCGACTACCACAACGACATAACGACAGCAACAGTGACAACAACAATGACAAAACGGCAGCGACACAACGACAGAGACAACGACAGCGACACAACGACAGCGACAACGACTGCGACGCAACGACAGCGACGACGACAACGACGAAAGGACAGCCACGACGACAACAACGCAATGACAGCCACGACGACGACTATGCAACGACAGTGACGACGACAATGACGCAATGAGAACCACAACAACAATGACGCATCGACAACAAAAACGACGCAACGACAACGACAATGATGCATCGACAACGACAACGACGCACCAACAATGAAAACAACTACACCGATGCAACGACAATGACAAAGTCAATGAAAACGACGCAACGACAATGACAACGACAACGACGCAATGACAGCGACAATGACAACGACAATGAGGCAACGACAGCAACGACGACAACGACGCAATGACAACGACAACAACAACGACGCAATGACAACTATGACAACGACGCAGCGATAACGACAACGACAATGACAACGACACTATGACAACGACAATGAGGACAGCGACACGACAACGACAATGACAGCGATGCAACGACAATGACAATGACAACGACGGATTGACAACGACAATGACGACAGCGACGCAACGACAACGACAATGACAGCGACACAACGACAACGACAGCGATGCAACGACAACGACAACGACAGCGACGCAACGACAATGACAAATACAACGACGCAATGACAATGACAATGACAACGACAACAACAGCGACGAAAAATCAATGACAGCGATGCAACGACAACGACAGTGACGCAACGACAATGACAATGACAGCGACGCAACAACAATGACAACGATTACAACGACGCACAGATAACGATAACGGCAACGACGCAACACAACGACAACGATGCAAAGACAACAACAACGACAGCGACGCAACGACATCGACAACGACGCAACACAACGACAACGATGCAAAGACAATGACAACAACAATGAGGAAACGATAACGCCAACTACGCAACATATCAACAACCATGCAACGCCAACGACAACGACAACAACGTAACGGCACAGACAACGACAACGACAGATCGACAACGACAACGACGCAGCAACAATGACAACGACGCAAGGACAACGACAACGACTACAATGCAAAGACGACAACGACAATGACGAAACGACAATGACGCAACGACAACGAAAATGACAATGAGGCAACGACAATGACAACGACACGACAACGACGCAACCAGGACAACGACAATGACGCAATGACAATGAAAATGACGCAATGACAACGACAAAATGACAACGACAACGACAACGAGGCAATGACAATGACAACAACAACGAAAAAGACGCAACAACAACGACTATGACTACAACGACGCAACAACAACCACAACAAAAACAATGCCATGACAACAAGAATGAAAATGACGCAATGACAACAACGACAGCAACGCAACGACAATGACAACGAAAACGCCGCAACGACAATGACAACGACAACGACAGCAACGCAACGACAACGACAACGGCAGGAAAGCAACGACAATGACAACGACGCAATGACAATGACAATGACAGCGATGCAACAACGACAATGACAGTGATGCAATGACAACGACGACAGCGACGCAAGGACAAGAACAACGACAGCGCCACAAAGACAACGATAACGTCAACGACAGCGATGCAACGACAAGGCCAACGACAGCGACGCAACGACAACGACAATGACAGCAACGCAACGACAACGACAACGACAATGATGCAATGACAACGAAAACGACAGCGACGCAACGACAGCGACAATGACAGAGACGCAACGACAATGACAATGACTACAACGACACAATGACACCGACAACGACAATGACGAAATGACAACAAAAATGACAGCGACGCATCGACAATGACAATGACAGCGATGCAAGGACAACGACAGCGACCCACTGACAACGACAATGACAGCGAAGCAATGACAATGACATCGACAGCGACACAACGACAATGACGACAGCGACGCAACGACAAGAACAACGACAGTGATGCAAAGACAATGACGTCAACGACAGCGACGCAACGACAACGACAAAGACAGCGACGCAATGACAACGACAATGACAGCGCCGCAAAGACAACGACAGCGACAACGACAGCGCCGTAAAGAAAACGACAAAGACAGCGACGCAACGACAACGGCAACGACAGCGATGCAACGACAACGGCTACGACGCGACACAACGACAATGGCAACGACAACGACCCAACCACAACGACAACCACAACGATGTAACGACAATGACAATGACAATGACGCAACAACAATGACAACGACAACAATACAATGACGACAACGACAATGACGCAACGACAAAGACGCAACGAAAACGACGCAACGACAACGACAACGACGCAATGACAACGACGCAACGACAACGTCAACGATGCAACGACAACGACACAACGAGGACAACGACAATTACACAACGACAACGACGCAATGACAACGACGCAACGACAACGACAACGAAAACGACGTAATGACAATGACAACGACAACGACAAAGATTCAACGACAACGACTACAACGATGCAACAACAAGGACAACGAAAACGACGCAATGACAACAACAACGACAACGATGCAGTGACAACAACGCCAGTGACGCAATGACAATGACAACGAAAACGCCGCAACGACAATGACAATGACAACGACAGTGACGCAATGACGACATCGACTACAATGATGCAACAACAACGACAACGAAAACGCTGCAACGACAATGACAACGACAACGACAGTGAAGCAATGACAACGACAGAGCTGCAACGACAATAACAACGACACAATGACAACGACAACGACAGCGACGCAACAATAACGACAACGAAAGCAAAGCAACGACAACGACAGCGCCGCAAAGACAATGACAACAACAGCGACGCAACGACAAGGTCAACGACAACGACGCAACGACAACGACAATGACAACGACACAACGACAACGACAATGACGACAGGGACGCAACGACAATGACAATGACAGAGACGCAACGACATCGAAAACGACAGCGATGCAACGACAAAGACAATGACAGAGACGCAACGACAACGACAGTGATGCAACGACAACGACAAACACAGCGAAACACCGACATCGACAACGACAGCGATGGAATGACAACGACAACGACAGCGACGCAACGACAACGACATCGACAGCGACGCAAGGACAACGAAAGCGACAGTGATGCAATGACAACGACAACGACACAACGACAACGACAACGACGCTACCACAACGATAACAACGCAACGACAACGACTTCGACGCAACGACAACAGCAATGACAACGACAAAGAAGGATCTACAACGACTACGACTACAGTGACCCAACAACAATGACAACGAAAACGACCCAATGACAACAACAATGACAATGAAGCAATGACAATGACAACGACAACGACAAAGACGCAATGACAATGACTACGACTACAACGACGCAACAACAATGACGAAGAAAGCGACGCAATGACAACAACAATGACAAAGACGCAGTGACAACAACGACAGCGACGCAACGACAGGACAAAGAAAATGCCGCAAAGACAATGACAACGACAACGACAGCGACGCAATGACAATGACAACGACAGCAAAGCAACGACAATGACAGCGCCTCAACGACATTGACAACGACGCAATGACAACGACAATGCAGCGACGCAACAACGACACTGACAGCGACGCGACAACAACGACGACATCGACGCAATGACAAGAACAACGACAGTGCCACAAAGTCAATGACAACGTCAACGACAGCGATGCAACAATGACAACGACAGCGACGCAACGACAACAACGACAGACACGCAACGACAATGACAACAAAACGCCGCAACGACAATGACAACGACAACGACGCTACGACGATAACAACGCAACGACAACGACTTCGATACAACGACAACAACAACGACAGCGACAAAGAAGGAACTACAATGACTACGACTACAGTGACCCAACAACAATGACAACGAAAACGACCCAATGACAACAACAATGACAATGAAGCAATGACAATGACAACGACAATGACAAAGACGCAATGACAACGACTACGACTACAACGATGCAACAACAATGACAAAGAAAGCGACGCAATGACAACAGCAAAGACAAAGACGCAGTGACAACAACGACAGTGACGCAACGACAGTACAAAGAAAATGCCGCAAAGACAATGACAACGACAACGACAGCGACGCAATGACAATGACAACGACAGCAAAGCAACGACAATGACAGCGCCTCAACGACATTGACAATGACGCAATGACAACGACAATGCAGCGATGCAACAACAACGACAATGACAGCGACGCGACAACAACGACGACATCGACGCAACGACAAGAACAACGACAGTGCCGCAAAGTCAATGACAACGTCAACGACAGCGATGCAACAACAACGACAACGACAGCGACGCAACGACAACAACGACAGCGACACAACGACAGCGACAACGAAAACGCCGCAATGACAATGACAACGACAATGACAGCAATGCAATGACAACGACAATGGCAGGAAAGCAACGACAATGACAACGACGCAATGACAATGACAATGACAGCGATGCAACGACAAGGACAACGACAGTGACGCAACGACAACGACAATGACAGCAACGCAATGACAACGACAACGACAATGACGCAATGACAGCGATAACGACAGCGACGCAACGACAACGACAATGACAGAGACGCAACGACAATGACAATGACTACAACGACGCAATGACACCGACAACGACAATGACGAAATGACAACAAAAGTGACAGCGACGCATCGACAATGACAATGACAGCGACGCAAGGACAACGACAGCGACCCACTGACAACGACAATGACAGCGAAGCAATGACAACGACATCGACAGCGACACAACGACAATGACAACAGTGACGCAACGACAAGAACAACGACAGTGATGCAAAGACAATGACATCAACGACAGCGACGCAACGACAACGACAAAGACAGCGACGCAATGACAACGACAATGACAGCGCCGCAAAGACAACGACAGCGACAACGACAGCGCCGTAAAGAAAACGACAAAGACAGCGACGCAACAACAACGGCAACGACAGCGATGCAACGACAACAACAACGAAAACGCCACAATGACAATGACAACGACAACGACAGCGACGCAACGATAACGACAACGAAAGCAAAGCAACGACAACGACAGCGCCGCAAAGACAATGACAACAACGCAATGACAACGACAATGACAGCAGCGCAACAACAACGACAACGACAGCGATGCAACAACAAAGACGACAGCGACGCAATGACAATTACAACGAGCACAATGACGCAACGACAATGACAACGATGCAACGACAACGACAATGACAACGAAGCAATGACAAAGACAATGACAATGACAACGACGCAATGACAACGACAACAACTACAACGATGCAACAAAGACAACGACAACGACGCAATGAGGACAATGACAATGACGCAACAACACCGACAACGACGCAATGACAACAACGACAGTGACGCAAGGACAACGACGACAGCGACGCAACGACTGTGACAACGACCCAATGACAATGACAATGACAACGACAAAGACGCAACGACAACGACTACAACGACGCAACAACAACGACAACGAAAACGACGCAATGACAACAATAACGACAATGACGCAATGACAACAGCAACGACAGTGACGCAATGACAACGAAAACAAAAAGGTCGCAACGACAATGACAACGACAACGACAGCGAAGCAACGACAACGACAGCGCCGCAACGACAATGACAACGACGCAATGACAACGACGACAGCGACGCAACAACGACAATGACCCAATGACAACGACAATGACAGCGAAGCAACGACAATGACAACGACAGTGACGCAACGACAACGACAACAACAATCACGAAATGACAACGAAAACGACAGCGACGCAACGACAACGACAACGGCGCAATGACAACGACAATGTCAGCGACACAACGACAACGACAACGACGGATCGACAACGATAACCACAACACCAGAACGACAACAACGACAACGATGCAACGACAACGACAATGACAAAGACGCAACACAACGACACCGATGCAAAGACAATGACAACAACGCAATGACAACGACAACGACGGATCGACAGCTATAAACACAACGACAGAACGACGAAAACGACAACGATGCAACGACAACGACAATGACAACGACACAAAACAACGACAATGATGCAAAGACAATGACAACAACAACGAGGCAACGACAACGACAAGTACGCAACATATCGAAAACAATGCAACGACACCGATAATGACAACGACGCAACGACAGCGTCAATGACAATGAGAACAATGCAACGACAGCGACAATGACAATGAGAACCACGCAATGACAGCAACAACAACAGCGACGCAACGACAGCGACAACGACAACGATGCAACGACAGCGACAACAACGAGAACAATGCAATGACTGCGACAACGACAACGATGCAACGACAGCGACAACGACAACGACGCATCGACAACGACAATGACAGCGACAAAATGACAAAGACAGCGACGCACCGACAATGACAACGACAGTGAAGCAACAATGACAGCGATGCAACGACAATGACGACAGCGACGCAACGACAATGACGACAGCGACACAACGACAACGGCAACGACAGTGACGCAACGTCAACGACAACGACAGCGACGCAAAGACAACGACAATGACAGCGACGCAACGACAACGAAAATGACGCAGCGATAACTACAACGACAACGACACAACGACAACGACAATGATGACAGGGGCGCAACGACAATGACCACGACAGCGACGCAACGACATCAAAAACGAAAGCAACGCAACGACAACCACAACAACAGCGACGCAACGACAACGACAGTGATGCAACGACAACGACAACAAAAGCGACGCACCAACAATGACAACGACAGCGACGCAACGACAACGACAACGACAGCGACGGAATGACAAAGACAACGATGCAATGACAACGACAATGACAGCGACGCAACGAAAACGACAACGACAGCGACGCAATGATAATGACGACAGTGATGCAATGACAACGACAACGACAGTGCTGCAACAACAATGACAACAACAGCAACGCAACGACAACGACAACGACAATGACGCAACGACAACGACAATGACGACAGGGACGCAACGACAATGACAATGACAGAGACGCAACGACATCGAAAACGACAGCGATGCAACGACAAAGACAATGACAGCGACGCAACGACAACGAAAACGACAACGACAATGACGCAACGACTGCGACAACGAAAACGTAGCAACAAACAGCGACAATGACAACGACGCAACGACAG
>SJYC01078747.1:0-14981 GCA_006408675.1 Madoqua kirkii
GGGCACCGTCCAGCCAGATGGGGAGTGGGGCTGCCCTCACCTCCTGGTGCAGCTGGTGGCAGCCGCGAAGCGTCTCCTCCACAGGGGTGCCGTGGTCCGGTGCGTGCAGATAGAAGAGGTCGACCCGGGGGCACCGCAGCCGCTGGAGGGACGTCTCCAGCTGGGCCCACAGGCTCTCTGGCTTCAGAGACTTCCCCTCCCAGGGGTTGGCCTTGGTGGCAATTTTTGCTTTGCAGGAAGAATGTAATGGGTAATGTAACCACCTGCTAGCCACGTGGCCCTGGAGAGATTACTTACATTCTCTCGAGTTTCAGTTCTCTAATCTACAGCATGAGGGCGATAACGATGGGTCTGTTCTCACGAGGACAGTATGAGGATTAAATAATGTCTCACGTGAGCTCCTGACGTTCACTGCCGCCATTAGTCACCACTGCTGGCTGCTGAGCCTGGGGCAGAGCCCAGGTATGGGGAGACGCCCGAACCACACTCCTGTCTCTGCCCTCAAGGCGTCACAGGCTAGAAGCTGATGTTAAACAGGAAGGCGCAGCAGGGGCCAGAGCAGACCTGCGCATCCAACTGAGGAATTCCAGGGAGGGCTTCCTGACCCCCGAAGCTGCGTCTCTACAAGGAGTCCCAGCCAACGAGGAAGGGCGGAAGCACGCCTCAGAGGGAGGGAACTTGGGCAAAGGCCAGAAAGCACAGTAGCTGGAACACTGAGGTATAAGAGGAAGAGCCCCCGGTAGGGAGCCCTGGACAGGAGGCGAGAGCTGGGGGCTCAGGCCCGGTACCAAAGGGTTTGCTCAAACCCCGTCCATCGTTCAAGGTTTCCTGACTGAACCAGGCGGCTGCGCCACACAGACAGACCCGCCTGGAGATGGAGCAAACAAGCTGCTACAAGAATTCGGGAGGGAGATGCAGCTGCGGAACACGCCCAGCAGGCCCGCGTGAGAGAGAAGCAGAAGGCAGTTTGCCTCTGCCTTCTAGACTCCTGGAAGCTTGCACCCCCACCCCAGCAGAACCAGAGAGGGCTGGGTCATGCACGCAGCCTGGAAGTGCTGTGAAGAATGCCTTCTCTCTGGGCGTCTCTGGTGGTCCCGTGGGTAGGACTCCGTGCTCCCACTTCAGGGCTCGGGTTTCGATCCCCGGCTGGGAACTACCCAGGCCTCAGCCTCGCAATGCAGCAAACAACAAAAATGAAAAGAACGCCAGGGCTCTGGATTTTGTCCTTTCCACACGTGGCAAAGGCAACTTGGTGGCTCACTGGGGGGGACCAGGTCCCTCAGCTGCCAGTCCAGATCTTCTCCATCCTCACATCTGTCAGTCCCCCTGCTGCATTCTTGGTGTGAACTTTGCCTGGGTCCAGTGTGAGGACTTGGACTCAGTGAGTGCCTGGCCTCAAAGAAGGAAGCGGGGAAGGGCCGGAGGGAGAAAAACCAGTTCAGGAACCAGATTTGCATTAGCCAAGGGAGGCAGCCAGGTGAGCTAGAGCGCGGGTCTGGATGCACATTTCCAGTTCCTGCGGATCCACCAAGCTGTGAATCTAAGGGGAACCCAGAGGGCACCACCCACAAGGGCTGGGAAGGAAGAGCCTCAGGATGAAAAACCGAGGAGGCCCGTCCAATAGCATTAGGCCGATGAGGGACCATCCCTCCACACACACATCACTCAAGCCATGTCTGCCTCCAGGGGCCCCTTCCACACACCAGGCCTGGCATAGCTACGCCCTCCTCCTCTCACGCCCCTTTCTCTCATTCTCTGCCCAGCAAACTACAACTGGTCCTCGACGGTCCAGCTCCAGGGCACTCTGAGCCTTTCGGAGGTCCTCCTCCTGGCCCCCTCCTGCCTCCCTCCCTTAAAAGTGCTTCCTCTTCTAGGCTCCTCTGCCATCGCTTGCTTGGGTCTTCCCACTAGACGATGAGCTCCCCGGAGGCGAGTTACACCTCCCTAAGAACCTGGCACAGGGCTACAGAAGTGGACGGAAAGCCCTTACCCCTCTCCCACACCTCCCTACTCTGCAGCCCACCACCGCTGCTCTCCCAGCCTCACCAGGGGCCAAGCTGCAGCTCTCAGTGGGAGAGCCAGGGGTGCTGCCAAATGAACGGTCTAGGGTCTGATGAAGAGAAAACGGAAGAGAAAAGAGAGCTCGAGGGGGCGCACGGGCCATGAAGGCCATGGGGAGAGGGGCGCAGGCAGAGCACCTGGGGACCGGTTACGCGCACCTGGCAGGGCAGGAGGCGGGTTAGGACACAGCTCTGGAGACCAGTGCCGCAGAGAGGAGCACCAAGAAAGCAACAGAGATAGGAAAGCAAGGACTAGGCTAGGCTCGTAAGACTCTGGGGCTACCGAGTTGCAACCCCAGAAGAGCGGAGGGTAAGGTGGTCCGGATAAAGCGCTCTTCAGCTGTCCGGACTGGATGCGCACGGAGCTCGAAGAGCGAGCTGGGGGTCCACAAAGCTGCGGGACGGCGAGGGGAGGTCGGCGCCCCGGGAGCCGACGGAGCTGCCGGCCCTGACCGCTTCGGGGGTGTGGCTGGGTCAGGTCGGCGTCCTGCGCAAGGTCCGCGCAGCACGCAGCTGGGTGAGGACGGGCGGTGGGGGCGCCGGGCGTTACCTGTGCAGCCGCTGCCGCCCAACCCGAGCTCCAGGTTGCCCAGGATGCTCTCGGACCGGCCGTCGTTGTACATGAAGGCCGTGTCCAGCTCAGCGTGGCCGCGCTCCAGGAAGGCGCGCACGGCCGCGGCGCTCACGCTCGTGCCCATACGGCGCCCCATCTCCATGGTGCCCAGCACGGTGGCGGGCCGGGCCGGGGAGCCAGAGGCGGCCCGCGGGGACCGGGACATGCCGGCGGCGGCGGCGGCGGTGTCCGCCCTGGGCAGCTGGGGGCTGCGAGCACAGCGGCCGGCGGCGCGGCCCACCGCGCGAGTCAAGTCCTCAGCATGAGGCCGGCGCCTGCGCGCTCGGGCGCCTGCGGCCGCGCCCACCCACCGCTAGGCGGGGCCCGGCGTCTCCCCGCCCCTCCACACGCCCGGCTCGCTGGCCTCGCCTCCAGGGGCCGCCCCCGCCAGGAGCGCCGCTCGGGAGGCGGAGCCACGCAGCTCCGGGGCGGGGCGAGGCGGGACGGGGCGGGGCCTCTGGTCAGCTGACCCGGGCAGAAGCCGGAGGACCGAGAAGCCGGGCGGTGCGGACGGTCTAGACGCGGTAAGCCGAATTTGAGGCTGGGGCTGCGAGGGGCCGGGGAGGGGACCCCGGGCCTTCGCTGCCACATGTTTCCAACACCTTTCTCCAGCCCCGGGACGGCCCTGGGGGCTGCTGCCCCCCACCTTGGGGCGCGAGATCCTGGAGCCAGGCTCTCTGGACTGGAATTGGCAGGCCCTCGGGGGCCCAGTTCCCCACGCTCTCCCCCATCAGACGCGACCGTCACGACCTCTCCGGCCAGCCTTGCGCAGAGGTTAGGGTCTGGGTCCGCTGTTCATCTCCCGATCCCAGCCGACTGGCCCCTTCTATTCTGACGGCTTTGTTTTTCCCCCAGGGCAGGGGCCCTCGCGGCGAACGAGCGCTGACCCCAGTGGCTTCCCTATGATTATCTTCGCTAAACAGGCGGTTCCATGCTGGGCTGAGTCACTCGAAGGGAATTGTGACCGAGGACCTGGAAGCCTGGAATGGGTGGTAGCCCCTAGCCGGGACGCTCCTCCGCTCAGATGTGCCCCAAGTCTGCAGGGAGCCTAGACTGCTCCCTGTTAGCACATCCCCAGGACCGGTTTCCAGAGTGCCTACATGGGCAGTCTGCCTTCGGAAGTATGAGGGCTGGCGTGGTCTTGTCTACTCAGCGCTTGCTGAAGCCTGCTGTTTGTCAGGGACTCTGTGAGGGGGAGGGGAATGCTCCAGTCAGAAGGAAATAACACCATCCCTCCTTATTCTGCCGAGTGCTTAATCTGTGCCAGGCACCATTCGATCACTCTGCCTGGATTATTTCATGTAATTCTGCAGCTAGCCTCCCAGGTGGATACTTAACATCATTCCCCATTTTACAGGTGGGTACTCTGAGGCCAGTCACTTGCCGGGGAATTCTCCTCTAGCAGTCGCCAGGCAGGTCAGTTCCAGAGAGCTTTCTTCTCAGCCTGTTAGCTGACGATTGGGTCTCCCGACTCTTTGCTTCTCTCCCTCCCTCCCTTCCTTCCTTCCTTCCTCTCTCCCCCACCCTCCCTCTCTGACTGTCTCTTGCTGGGTTTTGAACCTTTCTTCACTGTGCAGCTGTTGTGTCTAGGTTCTAAGAATAAGTTTCCAACTAGGATGACAGAGAGGAGTGGGCTTAAAAGCGGTGGTCCCTGAGGACTTGAGAGTTCTTCTGGCGTGTGGAGGAGGGCAGGGGGAGAGGTGACAGGTGCTGTCCAGCCACTCCTGTGAGGCCCCTCTGTGTTGAGAGGACAGTTTAGAACTGGTCTTAGTGTCTTTTTATTATGCCCTTCAGGGTGAGGGAGACGCCTGGGGGAGGAGACAGCCTAGACAGAAGTCTGGAGACCGGGGATGAGCCTCTGAAGGCCCAGAGGGAGGGACACGAGGTGGGGAGGAGCATCTGCAGTGCCCTGGGGCTCTGTCTCAAGGCGTCTGAACTTATCCGGTGGATGAAGGCGGCTTCGGCAGCCGTCTCTGTGGCTCAGCTTGGGATCTGGAGAGCTGCTTGGCTGTTGCCGGGGATGCCTTTTCCAGGGCCGCCGTTCTTCAGATGTGATTGTGTACACAGAATCCGAGGGCTCGGACTCTGCTGGGGAAGCTCCTTACATCCCCGCTCCCCAGCCCAGCCCCACGGATCCTGGAATTCAAGCATGCGGCCTCCATGCTCACAGGCACCTCTGATCCGCTATGCTTCAATAAAATTCAAAGCACCACCAACATCTATAAGGCACTCCTGAAGTACAGCTGCTAAAACAAAAAAAACAAAACCCTACTGTGGTCCTCGTCACACCTACAGACCGGGCAACTTTTGTTTCAACCCTAGACATCCATTCACTCGGTGCTGTTGGCCAGAAGGTTGGCCCAGCTGGCTTCCTACTTGGGCCAGAACCTGTGAGTGACAGGCTCTACACGCAGTGGCCCTCAGGGGAAAGCACCTTCTGCTCGGGGCTCAGGTATGTCTCAGAGGTGTGTATCCTGAGCCCAGAGCTGTACACAGGCTGTGCATGGACAGGGGGCCGTCCACCCAGGGCCCTGGGCCCTGTGAGCCGAAGCACATCCCTCAAGACACCCCTCCCTCCCTCACCAGGCATGTGTCCACCTTTTTAAAAAGAAATAATTTTATTGTATTTTTGGCTGTGCTGGGTCTTCACTGTTAGGCCTGTGGAGGCCGCTCTCTAGTTCCGGTGCTCGAGCTTCTCCCTGCAGTGGCCCCTCTTTTTCAGTTTATTGTCTGCTCTGTCTGGCTCTGGCTGGTCTGGGTCTTCACCGCTGCGCAGAGCCTGTCTCTCGTTGCAACAAGCCGAGCGCAGGCTTGGTGGTTGTGCACACCGTAGTCTGCGGCAGGCGGGCTCTTCCTGGCCCGGGGATCGAACCCGTGTCTCCCGCATTGGTAGGTGGGTTTTTTTTGCCACTGAGCTGCCAGGGAAGCCCTCCACCTTCTTTCTCTCTAGGACTGGATAGCCAATCCCTTTTCCAGTGGAATTTCCCGACCCCCGAATTGAACCTTGTTCTCCTGCATTGCAGGCAGATTCTTGACCCATCAGGGAAGCCCCTCTTCCTTCACTTACCTGGTGAAAAGACGGGGGGAGAGTGGCCGCGGGGTGCTTGAGATGCTAGTCTCTCATTCTCAGTCACTCCTGTGGCGTCAGGCCCTGGGCTGAGAGCTTTGTGTGTGTTTTATCGGTACAGCAACTCCAAAGCATGAGCGTCGTTTTCCTCATTTTTTACCCAGACTCAGACAGTTACTTGCACAAGGCCGCTCAGCCTTATCTTTACATGAGGACAGTGTTCCCCTCGCAGAGAAGGTAATGAGGTTGGTGGGTCCTACCCTGATGACCTGCAGCGGTGTGTGGGTTCTGTTGTACAAGAACAGGGTGGAGGAGGCGATCCAGGGGTAGGGTGACTGGGGAGCAGAAGGACTGATTTTGAAGTCCCTTTGGCGCCGCAAAGGCACCCTTCCTACCTGGACTGGGTGTCAGCCTGGGGCGGCCATGCAGGCGCTGGTGGCGGGGTGTAAGATTGACGGCTCCAACCTCAGCTGTGCTGAAGGTCAAGGTGGGCCCTGAGGCACGGGAAGAGGCTTTCAGCCCCGTTGCAGGGCCCCGGAGGGACTGCGGTGGGAACCAGCCGGGCAGTGGCCTGCAGTGCCCTTGCCCCCAGCTCCAGGGCCCGCTGGCAGTCACATCAGCGCTGAGAGCCTGCAGCCTCCTGAGAGAAGCGGCAGACTCGCCTCCTCTCCCTGCCGGCTGCTCCCTGATTGCCGCGGCCTCAGCGGGTCCAGGGTCCAGCAGGGCATCTCAGCCCGTTCCGGCCACTGTAGCAAAGGACCATAATCTGAGCGGCTAAACACTGATTTCCGGAGCCTGGAAAGCCCGATGTCAGGATGCTGGGAGAGTCAGTGTCTGATGAGGACCCACTTTCTAGTTCACGGATGGCTGTCTTCTCGCTGGGTCCTCAGTTGGCAGAAGGGGCAAGGGAGCTCCCTGGGGTCTTTTTTTTTTAAATAAGGGCACTGATCCCATTCATGAGGGCTCTGTCTTCATGACCTAAATACTCCCCAAAGGCTGCACCTCAAAACAGCATCGCACTGCAGGGTAGGTTTCAACACACGAACTTGGGGGCAGGACATAGGACTGAGTCTGTAGCCTTGTCTACGGATGTTGTTTTATGAGGATCTTGGGCCTTCTGACACCGACAGGAACTGAAAGTGGCTAGAGAAGGCCTCATCCTCAGTGAGGAAAGCCCCTCTGAGCACAGTGAGAAAAGGGGAAGCCTGCGTTTGGCTGCAGGAGGCCCTGGGCAGCCCTGCCAGATCACACGAGGGTGCTGCTGTGCCCAGGGACGAAGTACGGTGCCGTGAGTGCTTCCTGCCCGGGCGGCCCCGGCAAGTCGCTTTCCCGGGTCCTCTTGGACGTATCAGTAGCCTCCACTTCATAGAGGTGTGGGGTGTGTGTGTGTGTGTGTACTCAGTTGCATCTGACTCTTTGTGACTCTTTGGGCTGTAGTCTGCCAGGCTCCTCTGTCTGTGGGATTTTTCAGGTAAGAATACTGGAGTGGGTTGCCATTTCTTCCTCCAGGGGATCTTCCCGAGCCAGGGACTGAACCCGTGTTTCCTGTGTCTCCTGCACTGACAGGCAGGTTCTTTACCCGCTGAGCCATGAGGGAAGTTGGTGTGCAGCGAAATGCGGAAAAGCTCACAGGGTGCTGAGCACAGAGCTGCCGAGCCACTCAGCAATCAGGGCTTGATCCTGCCCAGCAGAGACGCTCCGGCAGCCCCACCTGCTATCCCTCCCCGGGACTGTCACTTAAGCGGTGACTGCTCCGGGACAGACACCTGGAGTGGACTTCCCTACTCGCCCCTGCAGCCAGCCAGCTCCTGGCATTGGCGGCGGTGGAAACAGGGAAGTGGCTCCCAGCTCCTTGCCAGCAGATTCCCCCACACGCGGGATGCTGGGAGGACGTGCCTTGGGAGTGCCAAGCTTGAATTCCAGCCACTCGTGTAAGCTGGACTCACCTGGTCCTTCTTTGCTGCTTGCCTCAGCTGACCAGTATAAGGTGGACAACTATACTCTCTCTTTTTCTTTTTTTTTGGTTGCACCATGTGGCTCTTGGGATAGTTCGCCGAGTCCTAAACCACTGGATCGACAGGGAAGTCCCAGGACAGTCATATTTTTTAACTTTTCTGGCCACGTGGCTTGCAGAACTTCCCTGACCAGGGATCAAACCTGGGCCCCCGGCACTGGAAGCATGGAGGCTTAGCCCCTGGGACCCTAGGGAAGTCCCTAGCTGTACCTTAAACGAGAGGATGTGCCTAGAGCACCTGGTCTCAGCAGACCCTTGCAGCAGGATTTACAAGAAGAAAAGGTGGGAACTATGGAAACGTTCAAGAGTTAGAGCAAAGGTGGCGTTGTTTGAGGGCTCCGTCGTCCTCGCTGAATTATGAACTTACTGAACCCTCACGAGTGTATGGGGTGGAGGGAGGCATTGTCATCACTCCATCCTGCAGATGAGGAGACTGAGGCACGGCGAGGTGGAGCGGCTTGCCCGAAGTCACGGTGTCCACAGGCAGAGCGGGGACCCGCACGCACCTGTCTGACTGCAGAGCCAGTCTATGGCCACTTTGAGCTCTGTCCTGACTGTGTCCTGGGGTTCAGGGGCTCCATCAGGGCCAGGCAGGAAGCCTGGGGTGGGCTTAGAGCGGCGGGACCAGAGCGAGGACCGGACCTCCTGAGGCTGAAGGTCCCTCTCTTCTCCCGCAGAGCCGTCTCCCGCCTCAGCACAAGGCTCCCTCCCCTCGTCCCTCCGCAGCCATGGTCTCGGTGCAGCTGGGCCCGGCCAACTTCTCCAGCTGCCCCAACGGCTCCAGCCAGTGGATATGGGACGTGCTTGGCGAGTGTGCCCAGGACGGCTGGGACGAGGCCAGCGTGGGCCTGGGCTTGCTGTCCATCCTCTGCTTTGCGGCATCCACCTTCCCGTGAGTAGCGCCGGGCCTGGGCTGCACGGGCTGGGCGGGGGCTGCCCTGAGAAGGGGCCGCCTGGCTGGCCCTGGGCCTCTCCAGACTCACGCCACGTGTGCCCCTCCCCAGCCCCACTCACTGACTTCCAGCCCCTCCAGAGGGCCCTGCAGCAAGCCCCTCTCTAGGCCTCACCCAGAGCTCAGCCATGCTGACACGCAGATGATAATCATACCACCTGTTCACTGAGTTCCCCTGTGCACCCAGCTCTTTTCTAAGAACCTGACGTATCTTCACCCTATTTAATCCTCATAAGCTGAAGCTCTGATACTTTGGCCACCTGATGTGAAGAGCCCGCTCATTGGATGAGTCTTAGCGGGATGCTGGGAGGACGTGCCTTGGGAGTGCCAAGCTTGAATTCCAGCCACTCGTGTAAGCTGGACTCACCTGGTCCTTCTTTGCTGCTTGCCTCAGCTGACCAGTATAAGGTGGACAACTATACTCTCTCTTTTTCTTTTTTTTTGGTTGCACCATGTGGCTCTTGGGATAGTTCGCCGAGTCCTAAACCACTGGATCGACAGGGAAGTCCCAGGACAGTCATATTTTTTAACTTTTCTGGCCACGTGGCTTGCAGAACTTCCCTGACCAGGGATCAAACCTGGGCCCCCGGCACTGGAAGCATGGAGGCTTAGCCCCTGGGACCCTAGGGAAGTCCCTAGCTGTACCTTAAACGAGAGGATGTGCCTAGAGCACCTGGTCTCAGCAGACCCTTGCAGCAGGATTTACAAGAAGAAAAGGTTGGGAACTATGGAAACGTTCAAGAGTTAGAGCAAAGGTGGCGTTGTTTGAGGGCTCCGTCGTCCTCGCTGAATTATGAACTTACTGAACCCTCACGAGTGTATGGGGTGGAGGGAGGCATTGTCATCACTCCATCCTGCAGATGAGGAGACTGAGGCACGGCGAGGTGGAGCGGCTTGCCCGAAGTCACGGTGTCCACAGGCAGAGCGGGGACCCGCACGCACCTGTCTGACTGCAGAGCCAGTCTATGGCCACTTTGAGCTCTGTCCTGACTGTGTCCTGGGGTTCAGGGGCTCCATCAGGGCCAGGCAGGAAGCCTGGGGTGGGCTTAGAGCGGCGGGACCAGAGCGAGGACCGGACCTCCTGAGGCTGAAGGTCCCTCTCTTCTCCCGCAGAGCCGTCTCCCGCCTCAGCACAAGGCTCCCTCCCCTCGTCCCTCCGCAGCCATGGTCTCGGTGCAGCTGGGCCCGGCCAACTTCTCCAGCTGCCCCAACGGCTCCAGCCAGTGGATATGGGACGTGCTTGGCGAGTGTGCCCAGGACGGCTGGGACGAGGCCAGCGTGGGCCTGGGCTTGCTGTCCATCCTCTGCTTTGCGGCATCCACCTTCCCGTGAGTAGCGCCGGGCCTGGGCTGCACGGGCTGGGCGGGGGCTGCCCTGAGAAGGGGCCGCCTGGCTGGCCCTGGGCCTCTCCAGACTCACGCCACGTGTGCCCCTCCCCAGCCCCACTCACTGACTTCCAGCCCCTCCAGAGGGCCCTGCAGCAAGCCCCTCTCTAGGCCTCACCCAGAGCTCAGCCATGCTGACACGCAGATGATAATCATACCACCTGTTCACTGAGTTCCCCTGTGCACCCAGCTCTTTTCTAAGAACCTGACGTATCTTCACCCTATTTAATCCTCATAAGCTGAAGCTCTGATACTTTGGCCACCTGATGTGAAGAGCCCGCTCATTGGATGAGTCTTCCCTGATGCTGGGAAAGACTGAGGGCAGGAGGAGAAGGGGGCAACAGAAGATGAGATGGTTGGATGGCATCACTGACTCCATGGACATGAGTTTGAGCAGGCTCCGGGAGTTGGTGATGGACAGGGAGGCCTCCGTCCTGAGACCGTCTGGGGAAGGGCACACCGTGAATACAAAACAGCGTGGCCACTGCTGTGGCTGGGGAACACCAAGCCGGCGGGACCCGTGAGTCCCCTCACTGCCGTGGGCCTCAGTTTTTTCGTTTGTAGAATGGGAATACTGTTCCCTACCTCACAGGGCTGCTATGAGGTGGCCTTTACACACTGTGCAAGGGAGTAAGGGGGGCCGGGGGGCAGGGAGGGGTGAGGTCAGGAAGGTCATCAAGGCCCCTGCAGGGTAAGAGCATTCTCCACCTTTAGGGCGCTTTATGATCTTTCCCCTCTTAGCTGAGAGATCGCTCATGCACTGTAGAGCTCACCCGTTTCCGTGCGCCCATTCACGCTTTCAGTATCTGCAGAGCTGTGCGACCGTCACCACTGTCCGTTTTAGAACATTTTCACCACCCTGCAGAGAAACCCGGGAAGAAGCGAGCCGTTCCTCATTTCCCTCCAAAGCTCGCGGCCCAGCCGCCACTCTGCCCTCTGTCTCTGGACGCACCTGTCCTGGATGCTTCACATGAGCAGCTGAGGCCGTGACGTGGCCTTCTGCGACTGGCCTCTTTCGCTCAGCACACCTTCAGGGTTCATCCATGTTGTATGTAGCGAGTGTCAGTACTTCACCCTTTAAAAAAATATTCTATTTTTATTTTTTAAATTTATTTGATTGGCTGTGTCGGGTCTTAGTTGTGGTGCATGAGCTTAGCTGCCGGATCAGGGATCAGACCCGCGTGCCCCTGCATTGCCAAGCGGATCCTTAACCCCTGAGCCCCCAGGGAAGTCCTGGCACTTCATTCTGCTTCACATCTGAACAGCAGTCTGTTTTGTGTATGTACATTTTGTTCATTCGTCCATCCATTGACAGACACGTGGGTGATTTCTGCCTCAGGCCAGTATGATTAAGACCGCTCTGCAGGTTCACGTACGAGTTCTTGGGGGACGTGTGTGTCCACTTCTCTTGGGTGTGTGCCTAAGCGTATCCGGTATACTGGGTCGCCTGGGGAGTGTTCGACCTGTGAAATGTGTTTTTGTGGCTGTGCTGGGTGTTGGCCGCTGCGTGCAGGCTTTCTCTGGTTGTGATGACCGGGGCCGCTCTAGTCCAGGTGCGTGGGCGTCTCGTTCCAGTGGCTTCTCTTGTTAGACTGCGCAGGCCTCATCACCCCTCGGCACGAGGAATTTCCTGGACCAGGGACCAAACCTGCGTCTCCTGCATGGGCAGGTGGGTTCTGAACTCCTGGATCACCAGGGAAGTCCTGTGTTTAATCTTCTGAGGAACTGCCGGACTGTTTCCAAAGCGGTTGCACCCTTATCCGTTCCCACCTGCAGCGTGTGAAGGCCCCAGTGCCTCTGAATCTCCATCAGCACTTGTTATTGTCTGTCTTTTTGATTATTGTCATCTTAGTGGGTGTGAAGTGGTATCTCACTGAAGTTCTGATCTGTGTTTCCCTCGTGGCTGGTGATATTAAGTAGCTGTGCATGTACTTATTGACCACCTTCTGTTCTCTTTGGAGAAAGGTCTATTCAGATTCTTTGCCCACTTTTCAGTTGGATTATTTGTCTTTTTGTGGTTGAGTTCTTTGTATATTCTAGGCATACTTTGCAAAGATTTTCTCCTGGTCTGTGGGTTGCCTTGTCACTTTCTGGATGGTGTCACACGAAGCACAGAATTGCAAACATTTAATGGTGTCCAGTTTGTCTAGTGTTTCTCTCGTTGCTCATACTTTTGATGTGTGTGCATGTGCGCTATGTGGCTTCAGTCCTGACTCTGTGACCCCGTGGACTGCAGCCCGGCAGGCTCCCCTGCCCATGGGCATTCTCCAGCAAGAACACTAGAGTGGATTGCTATGCCCTTCTCCAGGGGATCTTCCCCACCCAGGGATCGAACTCACATCCCTTATGTTTCCTGCCCTGGCAGGTGGATTCTTTTCCACTAGCGCCACCATGCTTTTGATGTAATTTCTAAAAAATGATGGCCTAATCCTGGTAAAAAAGATTCACCCTTATCTTTTCCTCTAAGAGTTTCATATAGATTTCTCGAAGTCTGACACCAGTTCTGATGCGTGTCTTTTCCCCACACAGTCGAGCAGCCAATTCTCACACTGTCTACACCTGAAGACAGCTTCAGATCCCTCAGATTAAGGGCTCAGTCCTCCAAGTCCCAGAATAGTGCTCTCTTCTCCCCACTTCAGAGAGCAGTCCGGGTGCCCCTGTGCTTCGGACCTCCCGCTGTGGATCGGGGTTCCCCCACCCCTCCTCAGGTTTGACTAGTTTGCTAGAGAGGCTCATGGAACTCAGCGAAGTGGCTTTATAGAGGCTTTATTACACAGTTGTTGGCCATTAGTGACTGGGCCCACTCTGCAGCCTTTCTCCCTTCTGGAGGTGGGTGAAGGGGGCAGTACAGCCCCCGCCCCCAGCCTGAAAGGCTGTCCTAACCATCTGATCACACAGTTGGTCCTTATCCTCAGGCAACCTAAAGGCTTTCCAAAAATCAACTCGTTAAGCTACAAAAGACGACTCTCTCCCTCTCTCTCTCTTTTTTTCTCTTTCTCTCATGCCTTAGGACATTCTAGGGGTTTTAGTAGCTTTGTAGGGAGCAAGGAAGAAAGCCAAATATATCTTTCTTGTTATAAATCATGGTATCACAAATCAGCTCTTGATGTAGAGCTTTGGTTCAGCTTGAGCTATATTTTTTATGTGGTGTGAGGTAGGGGTCCAACCTCATTCCTTTGCACGTGGCGCCCAGTTGTCCCAGAACCAGGTGTTAAAAAGACTGCCGTCACCCTCTGTCCCCGCATGCTGCTGGGAGCTCTCGACTTGTTTCTTACTCACCTTGTCCCAGCTGCCACTCCGGATGTGCCAGGAGAAGGCAGCGCTCCCGTTAGAGAAAGTGGGAGAGGGCCAGGGAGAGACTGGAGGCGCAGAGCCTGCCTCGGAGGCTGTGCCAGGTGCTGGCAGGCGGTCGGGCCAGGGCGGCCAGCCCGGAGGCCCTGAGGAGGCAAGCTGGCCGGAGCGGAGTGACCGGTGGAGGGAAGCGAGGGGCTTCCCATCCTAGGGTGAGGGTGTCTCCAAAGCCATGAGGAGCGGGCTGAGGCATCTCCTTTCTAGCAGGGCATGATGCCAGCCCTGTGCCTGGCTGATTAACCAGGGACGGGCATCAGAGGCCTGTGCAAAGCCCCTGGTGAGGATGGAAGGCAGCCCCTGCCTGCTTCTCCTTAGGGCTCAGCCTTTCGTGAGAGTGGCAGAACGGCTCGTCCCTGGGACGTGCGGAGACTCTTCGAGTCACTGTGTCCTGGGAGGGACTTTACTCAGGGCCGTGTCAAACTTCCAGGCCTCCTGAGGCCCAGGCCTGTGCTGGACACGGTCCCGTCCCTCAGCAGGCTTGAGTCTGGCAGGAGGGGGCCGCTGTCCTCTAGGAAGGGCCTGAGGAGGAACTGAAGTTCCTGAAGGATGCAGAGGAGGGCTGGTGGGCTGTCTGCTGAGGCGAAGTTTGGGGGAGGAGAGTGCAGAGGCGGGGGGCCTGCAGGCCGGCCGGGTCAGGATGTGCCCAGGAGGGCGGGGGTCCCTGCTGAAGACAGTGGGAGGCTCTGAAAGATTTTGGCAAGACTGGGGTTTTAGAAAGACCCTTGAGGCCTTCCCTGGCGGTCCAGTGGTTAAGATCCGCCTTCCAGTGAGGAAGCCTGGGCTCGACCCCTGGTCAGGGAACTAAGATCCCACAGGCCATGCAGTGTGACCAAGAAAATAAATAAAAATGAGAGAGAAAAGAAAGGTCCTTGAGGGGGAGGCTGGAACTGCAGCGCACAGCTCGCAGAGGGTGCCTGGTGGGGCGCTCGGCAGGAGACGGTCGGGGGCGGGGAGGGGGGGAGGCCCAGGGCCCGGCCCAGCTGTCCTGCTTTCTGTCTGCAGGATCCGGGATGAGGCCCTGTATAGCTGTTCCCTTTTACTAATTTAAATACATGCAGATGACTGAAGAGAAGCCTAAGTGGCAGGTGGCCCTTTCAAACGACTCAGAGCAGGGCTGGAGCCGGGAGCTGGGGTATGAGTCCTGGTTCCTGGACCTTCCATCCCCAGAGAGGCCCATCAGCGACAAGGACTTGACCCCTTGGCATCTGTAGTGAGACAGCCGCAGCCTCGCCCCTTCTCTGCTGCCCTTGATGGTAACAGGCACAGGCGAGGTCTGGCCCATCTTATCATCCATCTCCCTGCAGATAGGGCAGCGGCCACAGCCATCGTCCTTCACGCCACCCGGCACCCCAGACCCCCCATAGAGGAGAGAGCCCTGGGTCTCTGGGACACAAAGCGTCGGGACCCAATGAGCCCTGGTCCCAGGGAGAGCCTGCTCTGGGGGGATCTGTACCCCACCTTGACTCTAGCAGGGCGCACATCCCAGAGAGCTGGGCTGGAAGAGGCTCCCCAGCGAGAAGCCCCGCAGGGCAAAGATGG
>SJYC01078748.1:0-87502 GCA_006408675.1 Madoqua kirkii
CTCTCCCTCCCCCCATATCCCCCTCCTCCTCCTGTCTCCCTCCTCCACGCACGTCTCCCTCCTCCCTCACAGCCAGTACATCAAGGCCTGCAAGACAGGCAACATGGACCAGGCCCTGTCCCTGTGGTTCCTCCTGGGCTGGATCGGCGGAGACTCCTGCAATCTCATTGGCTCCTTCCTCGCTGACCAGCTGCCCCTGCAGGTGGGCTGGTCCCCGGGCAGGGTGGGCTGCCAGGGACAGCCACGGCAGAGGCATCCTTCCACCTAGCGAGGGCCCCCCTCAGCCTGCTGCCCCACGTGACAATGGGCTGATCACTGCCCTCTAGTGGGCCTCAGTTTTCCCATCTACAAAATGAGCGCATCGAACCAGAGGATGGCTGGGGTCTTTGACCTCTGAGATGCTAAGATCCTGATGAAGCTTTCAGGGCCTGGGGCCCTGGAAGGGGAGGCTTTTCCCATGGGAAGCCTGGATATCACCCTTCTCCTGTGACTGGGTGGAGCTGAGACTTGAAAGCAGGAACCTCTTGTCTTCCTAAGGGGCACCGTGAGTAACTGCCCCGGGGTCAGGCCGGACAGTAGCCTCCCCTTCACTGGCGCCCCACTGGCTGCCAGGCCCTCCCCTACCTGATGTCTAGCTCTGCCAGGTTAGGAATTGCCACCCCCTCCGTTCCAGACCTGCATACGGAAGTCCCGAGCAGTGCAGCTCAGGGTCACCCGGCCGGCATGAGGCCGAGCTGCCCGGTGCTGGCATGTGGCCCCGAGCCTGGGACGGCCGCCAGCGCCCTGGCCTTCCCCTCTTGCAGACCTACACGGCCGTGTACTACGTCCTGGCCGACGTGCTGATGCTGTCTCTGTACTTCTATTACAAGTTTAAGAAGCGCCCCTCTCCATGTGAGTGCGGGCCCCTGGGAGTCAGGGGCCTGGGGGAGGCCGGGGGGCTGGGAGGAGGCAGTGTCCCATCGCTGGGGACACAGCGAACCCCAGGAAGGCTTCCTCTGGCCTTACCTGACCGCCGCGGCCTGGCCCCTGATGAACTGGGGGCAGTGAGCACACCCGGGCAGGAACACGGGGCATCCCTGTCGTGCGTACAGCCTCCTTCGGTGAGCGCAGCGGCGCCTGCTCTTCTGCACCCGGCCCGCAGCCCGTCGCTGCCCTGAAGTATTCCCCAGGGGTCAGATCCCCGGCTTTACAGGAAACGACCCAGGCCCCTGGGGCAGGGCTTCATGAGCATGTCCATACTCCATAACCCGCTTCCTGCCCCCAGCGCCCTCACTGAGTCACCTTACAACCCTAGGAGAAGGGTAATCTCATTATACCCATTCTGCAGATGAGGGATGAAAGCTCAGAGAAGTTAGGTCACTTGCCCAAGGTCACACAGCCCCTGAGGAGCAAGGCCAGGACTCGGCCCCGTCTGTCTGCCCACACTCAGACCCCTCATCTCAGCGTTCCCCTGCTCGCATCCAGGGTCTGCCCCCATCAACTCTCTGCTCTTGTTCATCCTGGGTGTGGTGTGCATCACCCCGCTGCTGAGAAGCGCCGGCTCGGCGGCTGCCCCGAGGGAGGTCTTCCGGGGGCGGACACTCTTGTCCGTGGAGCCGGGCAATAAGGTGAGATGCGGGCGTGAGAGGGTGGAGTGGGGTTGGGGGTCTGGCGTGGCCACGTGGGGGGATCGCTCCCCAGAAGGGAGCTTGGGGCCCTCGCCCTTCCCCCTTGGCCTCTGCGGGGCACCGAGCAGCCTCCCCCGCCCTCTCAGCCCTTCACGAAAAAGGAGATCATTGGCTTCGTCATCGGCTCCGTGTCCAGCGCGCTGTACCTGTTTTCCCGGCTGCCTCAGATCCGCACCAACGTGAGCCGTGGGCAGGGGCCAGGGCCGTGGGCCGGGCCGGCTGGCAGCTTGGTCCCCTGGGTGAAGGACTGGCATGGGGTGCGGGGTCTTGATGGAGCAGGTCCAGTCCACTCTCACTGTTGGCTTGGGTAACTGAATCCACTTCTCCAAGCCTCCTTGTCTACCTCTGGAAACGGGCATGAGGTGCCAGCCTGCTGTCTGGGGTACAGGACCCCTGCATGCCCCGGGGAGGTAGGAGGTCGCTTGGGAGCGAGAGGCTGAGGGCAGGAGGCGAGGAACCAGGGCCGTGGGGGCTTGCTGAGCTGAGCTGGCGTGGGGCTAGGGAGCGGGCAGCCTGGGGCCGGCAGGGTGGTGCAGCCCCAGTCTCCTGCCGACCTGGGTGAGGATGTTGGAACGGGGATGAGGAATCAGGCCCTGGAAGGGACGGTCTGGGCCCCAGGCCTGTGTGGGGCACTGGTCACACCCTGTGCAGTCAGCTCAGTGTAACAGGGCAGACGGGCACGGGGACAGTTATGGTCCGGAGAGACAGGAACACTGTTGGAGGTCTCTGGCCCTCTCCTCTCCCGTCTCCAGTTCCTGCGGAAGTCGACCCAGGGGATCTCGTACTCCCTGTTCGCCTTGGTGATGCTGGGGAACACGCTGTATGGGCTGAGCGTGCTGCTCAAAAACCCCGAGGAGGGCCAGAGCGAGGGCAGCTACGTGCTGCACCACCTGCCCTGGCTCGCGGGCAGCCTGGGTGTCCTGCTGCTCGACACCATCGTATCCTTCAGGCTGTGAGGGCGGGTGGGGCGGCCGGGGCTGCAGCAGCCTCCCCTGCACACGATGGCAGCATCCATGCGTCCACCTGCCATCATCCAGCCGTCCTTCTGTCCATCCACATATCCTGTCCATCCATGCATCCATGCATCCATCCATCCATCATCCAGCTGTTCTTCCATCCATCCATCCATCATCTATCTGTTCTTCCATCCATCATCCATCCATCTATCCATCATCCATTTGTTCTTCCATCCATTCATCCATCTAGCCATCATCCATCATCCATCCATCCATCATCTATCTGTTCTTCCATCCATCCATCCATCCATCATCCATCATCCATCCATCTATCCATCATCCATTTGTTCTTCCATCCATTCATCCATCTAGCCATCATCCATCATCCATCCATCCATCATCTATCTGTTCTTCCATCCATCCATCCATCTAGCCATCATCCATCCATCCATCATCCATCTGTTCTTCCATTCATCCTTCATCCATCCATCCATCCTTCTATCCATCCACATATCCCATCCATCATCCATCCATCTATCTGTGCATCCATCCATCCTTCTATCCATCCATGCATCCATCCACCCATTCAAGAGTCAAACCTCCCATGTGCTGGGCACCCCCGTAGGTACCAGACCCAGTTGTAAGCAAAAACAGATGGCCCTTGCCTCAGGGAGCTTACAGCTCAGTGGGGAGGCCAACAGGACACACGTAATCATAAGTAATTCATTGCGGTGCCACCGAGTACCGCGGAGAAAAACTGTGTATGACCGGGGGCTGTCCTGGTTTAGAGGCTCAGCAGAGGCCTCCGTGAGTGCCATTTGAACTGTGCCCTGAAAGAGAAGAAGTTAGGGAGGCGAGGGCAAGGGAGGAATGTTTGCAGCAGCAGTTTGTGCAAAGGCCCTGGGGAACAGGGCATAAACTAGCCCATCCAGGCAGCAGAGGGAAAGCTGCACCTTGGAGACATAGGTGGATTGGAGGCAGAGAAACTCGAGTTCCAGTCCTGGCTGCCCTGTGTCCGTGTGATGCGGAGCACTCTGCACGTCCCCATCTCAGTGTCTCATCGGGTCGCGGGGCAGTCACATGAGCTGAGGCCTCTGGAAGTCCTCGGCAGTGGGCCTCGCACACCGTGCATGCTCAGTGAGGGTCTGCGGGCGAGGGGCCAGGCAGGGCGTTACTTTGATCTCCTTCGGCAGAAAGCAAATGTAGCCCTTGTTTCAATGTCTGTGCCGTTCAGGGTGGGTGCAAAGAAGAAAAGCTAAGCTCTAGTGTCCCCAGATCCCTGCCTGCCACCACCGCCACTTGGGGGACCCCCTAGGATATTAGAGGAGGGGAGGAAGGCCAGATGGTGGGGCTGGGGTCAGAGGAGGCTGCCTTGGGGAGGAGGACCCTGGCACTGGACTTGGCAGATGAATGGGGTTTGGCGAGGGGGACAAACGGGCCGGGAGGCCACGGCTGACCCTTCCCAGCCAGCAGGATGTGGGGTGGTGAGGGAGGGCAGAGAGGACCAGCTCTGAACAGGCCCCCCGGGGCAGGGCCAGCCCATCTCCGCATGTTGGGCCTTGACGTGACCCCCAGATCTCCGTGCAGTTCTTCCTGTACCGGCATGCAGCCCCCTCGTTGGAGCGCCAGCCGCTCCTCCCCAGCTGAGCAGGACCGGGCCAAGCCCGGGCTGGGGGTGGGGCGGCGCCTGGGGCCTCTCGACGCCCCCAGGAAGGGAGAAGCATGCAGTGATGGTGCTCCTTGCCCTGGTCTAGGCCAGGGGGGTGCCGGGGAACCCAGAACTGCCAGCCCAACCGCCCCCCAGCACCCCCAAAGGCTCGTGAGCTGAAGCCCTGGCTGACTGCCTCTTCCAGGAAAACGGCCCCTGGCCCATCACCCCCACTTGGGACTTGTCCTCCCTGGGGCCGGAGGCCACTCTCCCTGGAGCCTGGGCACTGGCTGCAGCGGACACTCGCCTCTCAGAGGCCCTGAGCCCCGCGACTCACCTACCTCACTGCCCATCACCCCCTTGGCACCCCTCAGCCCCCAAGGAGGGGCCCAGGCGCACCCAGGCCTGCTCCGTCCACCGCATGCGGCCTAGTGAACGGTACTCCCAGGCGGCCTGTGGTGGTCTTCCTTCCTCAGATGCCAGGCTCTGGGGAACGGGGAGGGATGGGAGTCAGGCCCCAGGTGGGCCTGAGGGCTCAGAGTGCGGGAGACCTAGGCCGGAGGGGGCTGTGTCTGCTGGCCTGTCCCTGCCCAGCCTCCCGGGCCTCTGGGTTCTTTCCCCTGTTTTCTCCATGACAGCTCCATACCTGGTGGTAAGGATGCAGTGGCAAGAAAAGACGCTCCAACAGGGGTTCCCGCTCTGTGGCGCTCAGCAAGAAGCAGGACAGTTAAGGTTCAGACCTTGGTTCTGCATCTCAGCTTCCCTGTGCCACACTTAGCTCATTTGTGCAATGGGACGATAGTACCACCACTTCACATGTCCTTCTAAGGAGTAAATAAAATGGTGTGGTTACGGAGGTTACCCCAAGTCTGGTGGCAGTAAAATCTCCATGAAGGTTAGCTTTGGTCATTTTTTGATGGTGGAGGAGGACAGTCAGATTCCCCTGGAAATTGGGGAGACCTTCCTGGAGGAGGTGACATGGCAGAAGGATGAGCAAGAGATAACCCTGGGGAAGTAAGGGTGTTGCAGGCTGAAGAGTGGAGAGGAGGGCAGGGCTTAGCCCGGAGCTGTCCTGTGAGGCCTAAGGCCGGTAGGGAGGAGGTGGGCCTCAGCCTGTGTCTCAGCATCTTCCTGCTCCAGCCTCAGGGAATGCCCGGCCCAGTCTGGTGCCACAAATATTGCCAAAGGCAGCTCTTCTCTCCACCCTGGCCCACACTGTGCTGGGTATCTGGGGTGGACCAAATCTGGTCCCCACCCTCAAGGAGGGGAGATGGTTGCTGGGCTGTGGCCGGAAGGTACAATCTGCTGGAGGAACGAGGAGGCAGTGGGGGAAGGCTTCCTGGAGGAGGGCCCTGGAGCAGTCGAGGGAACAGAGTGTGCAGAGGCCGAGGGTGGGAGTCAGGGCCACCCCCTACGTGGGGCTGATGTGAAGACGGTGGTGGGGGCTGGGCCACACGCCCAGGCTCACGGCTGGATTTGGCGTGGGGCGGGGCAGGGGAGGGTAGGGGGTGGAGAAGGAGGGAACTGAGGTCTGGGGTTCAGCTGGGGTGAGGGGGGCCGTCACCTCAGCTCTGTCCTGGACGGGCCTGCAGCTGATGTTTGCTGAGCACACGCTGTGTAGGGGGTCGGGCCGTGCCCTCTTGCTTCCCACAACCTCCCTCGGAGGGAGGTGCGGTCATCGTGGCCATTTTCCAGAAGGGAAATAAGGCTCGGAAGAGCTAAGCCCCGTGCCAGGACCTGGGGCCAGAAGCAGTTCCATCCGCGTGAGGCCGCTGCTCACTGCAGACGCCGCCCCTCCTGCCCCCTGCCCACCCGGCCGTCAGAGGCCCCGCCCCTGGCCCCGGCCTTGGCGGGGGTCCAGCCCCACCCTTGCCGAGAGGGCGGCACCACCCTGCTGGGCTCCGGCCCCTTCCCCCCTGTGCCGAGCACCACCTCCCACGCCCACGTGCCAGCTGCTTCAGTGCCCTTTGCAGCCAGGGTCTGGCTCCACCCAGCGCTGTGCCCGGCTGGCCAGAGGACCTGGGGCTCAGCGGGAAGCCAGGTGCGGGCCTGGGCTCGAGCTGAACAGGGAAGGGACACAAGCTAGCCCAGCCCCTGCCCTGGGGGAGTGACATAATCCCTTCCTTCTGGGGAACGTCTGGGGGGGTGATGGCTCTTGCTTGCAGGCACCACCCAGTCTAAAGAGCGCTCCGGTTCTTTCCTCCTCGGCGAGTGCGGTGGTGGGGACACCGGCATGCCCTGTCTGACGAAGGCCATCGTGGTAGTGGGCTCACAAGGCAGGTGTGCCCGATGAAGGCCCATCAGTGTGTCCACCCACACGTGTCCACCCAGGGGACGCCCTGCGTTCCTCCCAAAGTGGGCGGACCAGTCTGACCATCAGTCAGTTCTACTGGCCAGACTGGGCTGTGCTCACTGGCCAGTGAGGTCTGTGAGGGGAAAGGTCCCGGGTGGACTGCCTTTCTCCCCTGGCTGCATGGCCATCAGTCCCCGAAGCTAAGAAAAATCAGAAATCTACAGGCCCCTCTCTCCACCCCTCCTCCTGCTGCACTTGGCTCTCATTGGAGAGGAATGGCGAGACCACAGGGCTCCCTGGAACAGAAGGAGCTGCATGTCCAAGCATCAGCCTCATCAGTTAGCGTGAGCCCCCTGGCAGGGAGTGGGGAGGAGCTTAAGAGCCCCGCTGGCAGAAAGCGAAGAGGAACTAAAGAGCCGCTTGATGGTGAGAGAGGAAAAAGCTGGCTTACAACTCAACATTCTAGAAGCTAAGATCATGAAATCCGGTCCCATGGCAGATAGATGGGGAAACAATGGAAACAGTGAAAGACTTTATTTGGGCTCCAAAATCACTGCAGATAGTGACTGTGGTCATGAAATTAAAAGACGCTTGCTCCTTGGAAGAAAAGCTATGACCAACCTAGACAGCGTATTAAAAAGCAGAGACGTTACTTTGCCGACAGTGTCAGTCTAGTCAAAGCTATGGTTTTTCCAATAGTCATGTATGGATGTGAGAGCTGGACCATAAAGGTTGAGTGCTGCAGAACTGATGCTTTTGAACACTGGTGTTGGAGAAGACTCTTGAGAGTCCCTTGGACTACAAGGAGATCAAACCAGTCAATTCTGGAGGAAATAATTACTGGAAGGATGAATGCTAAAGCTGAAGTTCCAGTACTTTGGCCACCTGATGCGAAGAACCAACTCATTGGAAAAGACCCTGATGCTGGGAAAGATTGAGGGCAGGAGGAGAAGGGGACCACAGAGGATGAGATGGTTGGGTGGCATCACTGACTCGATGGACATGAATTTGATCAAACTCTAGGAGATGGTGATGGACAGGGAAGCCTGGCATGCTGCAGTCCTTGGGGTCGCAGAGTCGGACACGACTGAGCGCCTGAGCAACAAGGAGTGGGGAATGCCTTGTGCTGTGATTAACTCAATCCAAAGGATAACTACGAGTCTGTCCCCCAGCCCTGTGCCAACCCTGACACAGCCACCCACCAGAGGCTCTGCACTCAGCGCACGTGAGTGCTCAAGAGACTTGTCGGCAAGTATTTCCCTACCTCCACCAGACCCTATACCAGTATCCCCCATGACCATCATGTCCACGGGACAGGGGTGAGCAAACGAGTGAGTGATGTGAATGCCTGAAACAGTCCCTCAAGAAGCCCTCAATCAAACGGAGAGAGGCACGCAACCATCACACAACTGTTGGATTTGTAGTTTATTTTATATATATTTAAATTTTAGTTAAGTATGAAAGTGTTAGTCTCTCTGTTGTGTCTGACTCTTTGTGACCCCATCAACTATAGCCCACCAGGCTCCTCTGTCCGTGGAACTCTCCAGGTAAGAATCCTGGAGTGGGTTGCCATTCCCTTCTCCAGGGAGTCTTCCCAACCCAGGGATCAAACCCAAGTCTCATGCACTGCAGGCAAATTCTTTACTGAGCCACCAGGGAAGCTCCTTATCTAAGTATAATTGATTAAAAAATGTGTTAAAGGTGTACAGTAGAGTGATCCCATTAAACATGGATTTCTACACCTTATTTTTTACGGCTATGCCAAGAAACATGTGGGATCTTACTTCCCTGCTGCTAAGTCACTTCAGTCGTGTCCGACTCTGTGCGACCCCATAGACGGCAGCCAACCAGGCTCCGCCGTCCGTGAGATTCTCCAGGCAAGAACACTGGAGTGGGTTGCCATTTCCTTCTCCAATGCATGAAAGTGAAAGTGAAGTCGCTCAGTTGTGTCCAACCCTTAGCGAGCCCATGGACTGCGTGAGGCCTTCCAGGCTCCTCCGTCCATGGGATTTTCCAGGCAAGAGTGCTGGAGTGGGGGTGCCATTGGCTTCTCCACTGACCAGGGATCAAAACCGTGCCCCCTTGCAGAGGATGTGTGGAGCCCCACACACTGGATCACCAGGGAAGTCCTTGCATTCGGACACTGAACGGGTGAGCTGAGTGTGAATTACATCTCAGCAAAGCTCTCTGAATAAACATCACGTCAGCTATTTTTAAAACTCAAATGGCGAGTTATGGGTTATGAAAATAAATCTTGCAACACTGCTGCTCACAGTTACTACAAAGTAACCTGCATCCAGCGTGCACGAGGAATGGGTGGTCAGTTAGGTGAGTGGAGGAAGTAAAGGATTTCATTCATTAGACTTGTCAGAGGTACACACACACACATGTACGCACACACACGTATGCACATTCATGTGCACACATATACATGATATCAGTCATTCACAAGGAAGGTAGAGAACGGTCATATGAGTGTTCATGAAGTAATATTTTATTATTTAAAGTAATACTTCAGATTACTTATTTTAAGAAAATAAGAGTAGGAAATTCAAACAAAAATGTTTCAAATACTGTCCCACATTTAAATATCTTTCAGAAAACTTCTTTAAATTATGAGTTTATATAAAATACTATTTGTATTCTGAAATTCCCGTCTTTTTAAAAAGCTAATTAGAATTGAAGTGACAGGAGTTATGTCCAAACTTTTTATAAAACAAGAAAAATTTTCAACAATGAATTTTAAAAGAATATCAATAGACCACCTGTTTTGTGAACAGCTGAAAAGTGATTTGCAGAATCAGAAAGCTCTCACGCAAAATACACGTTGTGAAGTAGGAGTTTTGTCTTAAGCGTCGACTTGACATGGTGTGATTTAAGTGTAATCTGGATTTCCTGCTGAAGGTTTTACAGGTTTTAGTTACATTAAGAAAAAATGGTGACATTTTAACTTATAATACTGAATTTCTATAATTAATATTTTATCATGTTTAATAATACTGTTTGGAATGAGACATACTGTTTGTAAGATTTTGCTATAGATACTTAACAAGCAACAATCACTGTTCAGAAGAAAAAAGTCCCCTCTAGGAGGCGCAGCCAGGGGTGCAGGGTGAGCGAGGGGCCGGCCGCCCTGGGGGCAGGCTGCCTGCCTGTGCCTGTGCTGAGGGCTTAGAGCAAAGGCGGCAGCGCAGAGGAGCCAGAGCGCGTCCACAGGCCTGGGCGCCCCTCCTGGCGGAACGGTCTCCTCGGGCCTGCCCTACAGGACAGCGGCCGCTTGCTCCAGGAGCTGAATGAAGGAAGGTTTGAGGGCAGAGTCTTGGAATCTGGGGCTCAGGAAGGGTTCCACCCAAAAGGCTGGCCTGTTAAGGTTGCAAAAGAGGGGAGTGGAAGGGCCGTGCAGAAGGCATCCCCGGGTCACCCACTGGAGCCCTCGTGCTTCTCCAGACGAGACCATCGCTGGTGCCAGGCGCACCAGGGCGACTCCGGCGGGGCTGAGATCAGACGGCGGGGAGACCCGAAGCTCCGGGGCCAGACCGGACTCCTGCAGCCCCTCCCTTGCCTCAGCGGCCTCCGTCATCCGTCAAGTGCCAGGCAAGCACCTCGGGTGTGCCTGGAGCAGGGCATGTGACGCTGCCCCCGAGCCCAGGAGTCAGCCACCCGCAGCAGGGGGACCCAGGGCGCCCCCGCCCCCACAGCGCCCGTGTACGGCTGCCCCGGCCTAGCGTTCCTCTGCAGAACGCTGGGGCCTGCCGGCCGCCACGGGGCCCGCCCCCATGCCAGCAGGGTCAGGACTGGTCAGGGGCTCACACCGCTCTCCTGCCACGTGCTTCTGGCTGCCCCTCGCTGGGGACATCTGGTCTGAGCCCATGGTTCCTCATCACAGCAGTCTCAGAGGCAGAAAACAGCGGCGATGGCCCTTCTGGTGACGGCAGATTCTAGACTAGTAAGATCAGGCCTCTCGTGCATCATGAGTTCCAGCTTCCGGCTTGCAGGCGTTCCTCCGGACCCCAGGAGTGACACCTGCTAACCAGGACCTCGCTTTCTCAGCCAGGCCTTCTGCCCCCAGGAGCCGAGAGGTCAGCTTGGCGGCACACCCGGAGGGCTGTCCCTGGCTCCACCCGCCTTCACTTGTCCACCTCCCTCATCTTCTCCACCTGAAGATCCTTGAAAGGCGCTGCGTCCAAGGGTCTCTAGTTCCCTGCCTCCATCTCAGCGGTGCTTTGCACTCACAGATGCGCCCCCACCTGGGAACTTCCTCATCAGACTCAGTGGGGAGAAGCCAGGAGTGCGTCTGGACAGGTCATGCCTGTGCTCAGGTCTGCCGCAGTGAAAGGGGATGGGGTCGGGGAGTCCGCCCCATCACGCCCGACCACGTGACAGCCCCAGCTCTTCAGGACAGGCAGGGCGGGGTCTGTGCAGAGGCAGGCCCAGAGAAGCCGCTGGGACCCTGCAGGGACACCCCCCCCTCCCCTGCTCATTTGCTGTGTGGCTCCACACTCCCCCCGCCCGACACCTGCCGTGTTCCCCTGCCCTTGCTTGGGGTCAACCCTCCAGCGGGGCAGCCAGTCACATGTCCTGGGAAAGTGGGGCAGGCAAGAAAGAACACAAGGATAACTACGTCCCAGTTTCTTTTTATTTTTTTTTTCTTTCTTTTTTTTTAAGTATGGAAGCTCAAGTATAAGATGTAGATTTTTTTTAAGCTTTACAAAAAAACAAAATAAAACAAAAACTCCTTTTGCATTCCATAAAAATTGACAGAAAAGCACCTGGCGAGAGGAGCAGGGTGGCCCGCAGGCCCCGCCCCACCGCGCGGTCTCCGCGGGCCAAGCCGAGGGCCACCTCTCCTTTCTCCCAGAGCTGTCCCCTGTTCCCGCGGCCCCCAGCCCCAAGCAACTCCCAAACACACGTGGAATCAGATTTCCAGTTTTTCTTCTATCTTTCACACACCACAGTTATTTCATAAAATTTTTTTGTTTTACATTTTTTACACCAATGTAACAAAAAAGTGGGAGGGGAGGGAGGCAGACAGAGTGTATTTTTACGCCTATAAATGGGTGGTGGGGAGACGGGGGTGGGGGGCCCGGGGCGGACAGAAAATGCGGTCTCTATGGGAATACCGAGTCGTGATAGCAAAACGTGGAGGGAAGGAGGCCTCCGAGACCAGGGGTGTTTACCAGGTTTATTCTTGGGAGAGATGGCGCTGCGGTGGCGATGCGAGTTGTTGTGTGGCCTGTGGGAGGGAAGGGGCGAGGCAGGGAGCAGGAAACGAGTGTCTAAGAAAGGAGCCTAACAGCGCACGGCGTCTCCGGTCAGTGGGGAGCAGAGGCTTTTAACACTGCTGCTTTCTCTTCAAAGCCTCCACCAGGTCGTTCTTAAGAGCTTCTTGTTTTGATTTGTCTGCAAAAGTCTGCACAGACCTGTGGGGTGGAGCAGGGAGGAGAATCGTCATGAGCAGGCAGAAGAGGAAAGGAAAAGGGGCTGAGAGCTGCCATGTGGTGTGTCCGGGGTTGGGGGGCCGGGTGCCCCTCCACCCACGTCGCCTCTAGGAGCGGAGCTGCAAGCCGTGTGGGAAGGTCGGAGGGTGCGGAGGGGCCCAGAGCCGGAGGCTGGCCCCTCAGCACCTCGCCGGGCCCTGCAGGGGAGGCCATGGCCCAGCCCTGCCCCAGGCTGGCTGTGACCTGGACTCTGGGCACACGTCACAACATGGGCCTGAACCACAAGTGGCTTCCGGGCCAACTCCTGGATTTGTGGGGAAACGTGCATGTGAGTGCACGGACACGGGTTAGACGAGGTGAGCAACAGCTAAGCTTTGTGGACGGTGTGTCATCTGTCATTTATAAGTGACTCCCAAGCACACTTCACTCTCACAAGCATCACAGAGGAGGCCGAGCGTTAGTCCCAATTTACAGATGAGGAAACTGAGGCTCTGAGAAATGCTGCTGGCAAAGACCTTAGTGACCCTGGTCAAGGCTTCCCAACGTACAGGCTAACCGGGGGCTTGTTAAACTGTGTGCAGCCTTTATAGCAGTCTCAAGGCAGTGGAGAGCAGCCAGCAGGCTGCCTGGCAGGACCACGGTGGAGTCACAGGAACCTCAAGCTTGACACGCACCGGCCGTGAGGCCGCACAGGAAGCAGAGACCAGACGATAACCCCTCAGCCAGTGCCAAGCGGGGCTTAAGTGCAATGAGGTAGGACCAGGAGCGTCCACATGGAATGCTGGCTGCGGAGTCCTGGGAACACCACGGGAAGTGCCCTCCAGAAGGTAAAGAGGGTGGCAGAGACGAGACTCCCAGAGAGTCTGCGCACAACTGAAAACCTCCTACGGGCAATGCTGGCGTTTTGGCTGATGCTGCAGAGCACACATTCCCGAGCGCTTGCTCTGCGAGAGCTCCCACGGCTCCCTGGCTGGAGTGCGTGCTGGCTCCTCTGGGAGGGACACGCCAGGCCTGGGCTGCACCCAGCACCCCCACCCCTCGACAAGGAGAAATGTCCAGAGGGAGGACCAGTAACAGACAGAAGGTTAGGCCGGAGCAGCTGGAGGCAGGAGGGGAGAGCGCTTGTTCAGGGAAAGGAGCTCAGGAAGGTCACGGCCAAACCACCAGGAACCAGTGTCTCAGGAGGCGCTGTGTGTATCCCAGACAGAAGTTGCCAGGCTGGGCAACAGGGGATGGGAGGGCGGGGGTCCCATATCCCCACAGGGCCTGGCCAAGGGGAGGGGTCCAGAAGATTCTAGACCCACCCTAGAAGCAGAGAGACTGGGGAGAACTGTATTGTACAGAGTGCTTTTAAAGGCAGGGAAATACCCCAGGCATGAAGCCGGCGTGCACCCAGACCAGACGGCTGCAGCCACAGCAGAGCAGCAGGGCCGCCCCCCGTGCAAGCCCCCCGAGCCTCTTCTGGGTTGGGGCCCTGTGTCCAGCTCCTGGGCCTGGGAGGAAGCCCCTGCCCCCGGGCTCTGCAGCCCTGCTCGCTAGGTTTCCCTCCTCCTCTCTGGGGGTGCTGCTGGCTTTTGCACATCTGTATCCATCACGTGCTCAAGTCATGTCCCTGGGTGTCGTCCACAAGCAAGACCTCCCCTCTGTCAAGCGTAAGGCATTCAGGAGGATGGCTGCAGCTCACTGGGGGCGGGGGCGACGCTGGTCCTGGCGGCCCAGGGGCACCTGGTCTGGGGGCTCCAGGCCTGGCTCAGACATACAGCCCCGCTCTGGGCTTCCCTGGCGGCTCAGATATTGAAACTCTGCCTGCAGTGTGGGACAGCCGGGTTCCACCTCTGGGTCGGGAAGATCCCCCAGAGAAGGGGATCTTCACCCACTCCAGTATTCTTGCCTGGAGAATTCCATGGACAGAGGAGCCTGACAGGCTACAATCCAAGGGGTCGCAGAGTCGGAGACGACTGGGCAACAGACAGAGAGCTCTTAAGAGACCCAGTTCCATGTTCCACTTTTAGACTCAGGGCAGTACACCTGAGATCAGCTGACCCCAGGCAACTGCCCACCAAAAAGGGATCTTTTTGAGCCTCTAGGGTCCTTGGTGGAAAGGTGGGAAAGGTCCGGCTGCACACAGAGCAGACGGAGAGGCCACCCCAGCCTCCAGCGAAGCGGGCAGCCCCGGGAGCGGCGTGGGTGAGCGTGACCCTGGCCTGTTGGCCTGCCCCACACGCGGCCCTGCCCGGAGTGCCAAGCACACACACTGCACACGTGATCCGGGGCCGTGTTACGCAGGGTGAAGTCGGCAGTTACGGGGCGGCTCCTGGCCAAGTGGACACGGGTTAGTGGTGTTTAAGGGGCTGGCAGGGTCTCGGCGGGCTGGTGAGTCCTGTTTAGTGGGGCGGCGCTCAGGCCTCTCAGGCAGGGTACCTGGAGCGGCTTAGTTATCGGGCTGGATGTGGATCTGGCGCTGCGTCAGCACTTGGGAAAGCTCCCTCTGCAACTGCAGGAACTTGGGGTTGTCAGGGATCACGTCAACAGATCTACAGAGAGCGTGCAGTGAGGGCCGCGGAGGGGCCCCAGTGTGGAGGAAGTGGGGGCCGCGGGTGGGAGAGGGGCGTCCCCGGGGCGCAGCCACTCGGGGCTGTGGACATCGGGGCCGTGGGGCTCGGGGGGCCGCCCAGCCCCTGCAGGCTCTCTGCGGCTTCCCCTGGTGTTCCAGCCATTGCCCAGGATGGTGCAGGCTGACGGGCGTGTCTGATGATGCAGGGGCCCCAGGCCGGGAAGCTCTGAGCAGAGAGGACTCCCCAGGCCCCAGGCCCAACAGCTGAAGGACAGCAACGCTGCGTGGGGTGAGCAGGGGAGTAAAGCCCAGGGGCTAGACCAGGCTCCCCACAGACGGGGAATCAGAAAGGCGAGTCCAGAGCGGGCGCCACTCTTAGAGCTGTTTGAGAGAGAGATTAAACTGCCTCCCGTAGGCAGACTCAAACCAGGGCCACCCCAGACCACTTCCTGCCACTGCCCAGCCTAGAGGGAGGGGTCTGTCTACAGGGGGCCTGCAGGGCTGGGGGCCAAGGCCAGGGCACAAGCCCTTGGACTCGTGGGGTGGTGATGAGACTCAGACCCCAAGAGACAGGCCCCACACGCGGCCCTGCCCGGAGTGCCAAGCACACACACTGCACACGTGATCCGGGGCCGTGTTACGCAGGGTGAAGTCGGCAGTTACGGGGCGGCTCCTGGCCAAGTGGACACGGGTTAGTGGTGTTTAAGGGGCTGGCAGGGTCTCGGCGGGCTGGTGAGTCCTGTTTAGTGGGGCGGCGCTCAGGCCTCTCAGGCAGGGTACCTGGAGCGGCTTAGTTATCGGGCTGGATGTGGATCTGGCGCTGCGTCAGCACTTGGGAAAGCTCCCTCTGCAACTGCAGGAACTTGGGGTTGTCAGGGATCACGTCAACAGATCTACAGAGAGCGTGCAGTGAGGGCCGCGGAGGGGCCCCAGTGTGGAGGAAGTGGGGGCCGCGGGTGGGAGAGGGGCGTCCCCGGGGCGCAGCCACTCGGGGCTGTGGACATCGGGGCCGTGGGGCTCGGGGGGCCGCCCAGCCCCTGCAGGCTCTCTGCGGCTTCCCCTGGTGTTCCAGCCATTGCCCAGGATGGTGCAGGCTGACGGGCGTGTCTGATGATGCAGGGGCCCCAGGCCGGGAAGCTCTGAGCAGAGAGGACTCCCCAGGCCCCAGGCCCAACAGCTGAAGGACAGCAACGCTGCGTGGGGTGAGCAGGGGAGTAAAGCCCAGGGGCTAGACCAGGCTCCCCACAGACGGGGAATCAGAAAGGCGAGTCCAGAGCGGGCGCCACTCTTAGAGCTGTTTGAGAGAGAGATTAAACTGCCTCCCGTAGGCAGACTCAAACCAGGGCCACCCCAGACCACTTCCTGCCACTGCCCAGCCTAGAGGGAGGGGTCTGTCTACAGGGGGCCTGCAGGGCTGGGGGCCAAGGCCAGGGCACAAGCCCTTGGACTCGTGGGGTGGTGATGAGACTCAGACCCCATCCTCCCTGCCTTGGGCCCCCACCCCAGCTCCTGGACGGGCGGGACGCTCCTGAGAGGAGTTCCTGCTCTAAGGTCACAGACCTTGGGTGGCAGACGCTGCCTGAGACTCCAGGCTGGGACTCCAAGGCCAGGGCTCGCCCCCTCGCGGGCTCGAGGACCCGGGGAACCCCTGCGTCTCCCTCAGCCTTTGCTGAAGAACTGTGGGAACAAGGCGTTGGGGGGGGTACTGGGGACGGGGCCCTCTGCAGAAAGCAGTGGGCCGGGGCTCTCTCTGGGGGATGCTCCACTGCCTGAAACCCGGCCAACTGGAGGCCGTGCAACCCGCTGCGACTTAGGGTCAGACCTGGGGGTCCTCAGGCCCCAGGGCCGGCAGCTACACAGAGAATCTTCAGGCAGGACTGGGCCCACAGGATCGAGAGGTGGCTGCAGAAGAGGGCGCCACGGCTGTGAAGGCGGACGGTCCCCAGGAGACACAAACGGAGGAGCTCGGCACGCACAGCTACCCCGAGAACAAGCGCTGTGCGCCGGGCTTTAGCTCCAAGCCCTGCGTTACCGACCCTGTCAGGCGGGCACTGCGGCCCTGGTTTGCAGAAGGGACTGAGGCCCCAGGCAATGGAGCTGCTGAGCGGTGACCTCGGATCCACAACCCCCATCTTCTGGGTCCCACAGCCTGCGCTCCTGGGGACGTTACCCAGCCCGTTGACGATGTCCTTTGTCTTCCCGAAGTAGATCTCGTTCAGCGTACTTCTGATTTTATTCTCCATGTCCTGGAAGGGAGGCAGCCGTCAGGAGGCTCCTGCCCCACCGGCATCCCGCAGTCCCCGTGGCAGCCACACGGGGGTGCGCGGGAGACACCCCCAGCCCTCCCGTGGGCTTGGGACAACTCTGCAGAGCACCTCCTTCTTCAGGAGGGCATGGGGAAGGGGGGCGCCGAGGGCTGGCTGTGGAGGTGGGGCAGGGCTGAGGGTTTCCCGCGCTGAGTCCTCTGGGGGTGACAGAGGAGCGGCCTCTGGCCTTGAGCCCAGCTCAGAAGGCACAGAAGGCACCAGGCCGGGAAATGCGCACCACCCTGCTGGGAGCTGGCGGGAAGCCGCCCAGGAGACCCCGGGGGAGGCGGCTGCTCACCTCGACCAGGCGCCCGATGTTGGCTATGTGTGGAGAGCAGTCGCTCACAGTCTCATCCTTCTCCATCTGCAAGGGAACGGGAACACGGCGGAGTCAGAGCGCCGGCGGGGCGGCCGCCGGGGCTGCACAGAACCTGCTGTCCTGGCCCTGGGAAGCCCGGCACGAGCGCCACAGGCCTGTCTTCGGGGCCTCCCCAGCTCCACGGCGGGAGGGCACGCGCGGGGCTTCCGGCTGCGACGGCACGGTGAGCCTCTAAGGTGCCTGCCAGCGGCGGCCACGCCTGGCAGCTACAGAGGGAGGGGTGGGGGGCAACGGCCCAGGTGTCAGACAGGGGACCCCAGGCTCAGGCCGAAGGGGGGACGTGCCCCAGGTCACACCGGCGGGGAAGGCAGAGCCGGGTCACCGCCGAGCCCGCTTCCCAGACTGTTTCCGTCTACTCCTGCTGAAGGCGCGGCCCCTCCTGGGGAGCGCGTGGCCAGAAAAGGACACCCACCATCCACCCAGGCGGCCATTCACATGCGGCCGACAGCTGCGACAGCGCTGCGGGAGAGCCTCCACCTCCGGCTGCGACAGCGCTGCGGGAGAGCCTCGCCTCCGGCTGCGACAGCGCTGCGGGAGAGCCTCCGCTCAGCTGTCTGGAGGCCGAGCTCTTGCCTTCCTCTGTGCCACGCCTGGCGAGGGAGAACGGCTCTTTTCTCCCGACTTCCTGTCACTCAGCTCAGTATTCTTCTTCTCAAATAATTCTCTCAAAGGCCCTCCGCTATTTTCCAAATTGTCCAAACCAGTGACTTTTTTGAGCTTGTGTCTCTCTAGTATTTCATAACAGATGGCCCTTCTGCAGGGACGGTGGGGATCTGGAGGAGGGGTGCCCAGCGAGTTGGTTCTGGCCCAGGAATGAGCCCTCTGAGGGCCGACAGAAGAGGGGAGAAGGCAATGAGGCCCCTGATGCGCACGCTGAGTCACGCCACGACACCACGACTCTCCCCGCACTTTCTCCCACGTTCAGGGCTTATTCTCTCCACGATCACATATCCCTTCAGGGCAGAGGCACCTGTGACGCGCACAGGCACCGAGCGGACCACCAGGCGCACGGTGCCATCTAACCCGACCGGCTCCCAACTGCAGTCACTGCTGCCGAGGAAACAGACTCTGGAAGTGCCCGCGAAACAGGACGAGGAGACAGGAGCCGCACAGGGAGGCGAGTGTGCAGGATGAATTCAGATCAGTGAGAGAGCAGAGCGCAGGTGGACGGCTACCTTCAGAGCCGGACGGGCAGGGCAGGGCGGATTGCACAGAGGCTAAGGGCCCCATCGCCTCACCTGGTTTGACCTCTCTTACCGATGAATTTCAAGGTGACTTCTAGGCTGGGAAAGGTACAACAGACCCAGTTCAGAGGGAGGCAGAGCTGGAAGCAGGTCTGATAGCAGAGAAACAGACCATTTAAAATGATTAGGCTTCAGGGTCAGACAGATCTGACTCAGACACAGAACTCCCTGAAAAACCAGAGCACGCTTCAGAGGTACCGGAACTCTGCAGAGGGCGGAGGCTGACCCCACCTTCACACAGAAGGCAGACTGGAGTTGGAAGTTGCACACTGGCCTGACGCTGATCAGGCCACAACTTTCGATGGGACCGGTTAAAGAAAAAAGCCATCTGCTGGCGCGTTTTCAAATCAGATGCTCCAGGAGCCAGTGCGGGCTGGCTGTGGACACGACCTACCGCGAGAGTCTCCAGTTTCCGGCGGTGATGGGGATGCTGGGCTAAGGAACACAGGCTCCTCGAGAGGGCATCCCTGCGGCAGCTTCCCACCCAGGATCCCATGGCCCTGGCTGGACCACAGCCCACTGGCTCCCTGGGGCTGCCCGCAGGTTTCCCTGCTGTGCCCTGGGTCTGTTTGTCTGTGCAGGACCTAATGGAAGGCACACAGGGTTCGTGGGGCAGTGCCACCGGCGTCAAGGGTGGAGGTGATGGACAGGTCGCTCCCAGACAGAGGCACGGGTTGGCGGCGGAGCACAGAGCTCCTGGGCCTCAGTCTGTCGGCCCCTCCTCGGGACCGCCACGCACTCGAGGAAGCAGGCGGGCAGATGTCACAGAGCCTGTCCAGCGGCAGCCCTGCTGGACCTTCCGCTGCAGCATAACTACGGGCACTGGGGCAAACATAGACCACACACTTTGGCTCAGACGTTAATCTCACCGAGAGCAACATGGGGAACGGGTCCAACAGAGAGACTTGTGGGTTTGGGGTGATTTCCCTTGACAAGAATGCGAGATGCCTGCTAGGATGGCGTTCGTGCACCTTTCAGGATCAAAATGAAGCTGCTCCTGGTGCCCAGGTCAGGGGCCGCGTGCCCACCCCCTTCCCTGATGGAGCTGCGCAGCCCTCTCGGCCCAGCCCCATCGGCACGGCCGAGCCATGGACATGCTCTTCTGCGTCAAAGGCCTGCACGTCCTGAGCCCGAGGAATGGGGAAGCACGTGGGCGTTTCGGGCCAAGAGGAGGACACGGGAGGTCGTGCCTGCGCTCTGAAACCTGCTGCCTGGCAGGGCGGTCCGGCAATGCCCGTCACCGTCGAGGATCAAGGTGACTTCTAGGCTGGGAAAGGTACAACAGACCCAGTTCAGAGGGAGGCAGAGCTGGAAGCAGGTCTGATAGCAGAGAAACAGACCATTTAAAATGATTAGGCTTCAGGGTCAGACAGATCTGACTCAGACACAGAACTCCCTGAAAAACCAGAGCACGCTTCAGAGGTACCGGAACTCTGCAGAGGGCGGAGGCTGACCCCACCTTCACACAGAAGGCAGACTGGAGTTGGAAGTTGCACACTGGCCTGACGCTGATCCAGGCCACAACTTTCGATGGGACCGGTTAAAGAAAAAAGCCATCTGCTGGCGCGTTTTCAAATCAGATGCTCCAGGAGCCAGTGCGGGCTGGCTGTGGACACGACCTACCGCGAGAGTCTCCAGTTTCCGGCGGTGATGGGGATGCTGGGCTAAGGAACACAGGCTCCTCGAGAGGGCATCCCTGCGGCAGCTTCCCACCCAGGATCCCATGGCCCTGGCTGGACCACAGCCCACTGGCTCCCTGGGGCTGCCCGCAGGTTTCCCTGCTGTGCCCTGGGTCTGTTTGTCTGTGCAGGACCTAATGGAAGGCACACAGGGTTCGTGGGGCAGTGCCACCGGCGTCAAGGGTGGAGGTGATGGACAGGTCGCTCCCAGACAGAGGCACGGGTTGGCGGCGGAGCACAGAGCTCCTGGGCCTCAGTCTGTCGGCCCCTCCTCGGGACCGCCACGCACTCGAGGAAGCAGGCGGGCAGATGTCACAGAGCCTGTCCAGCGGCAGCCCTGCTGGACCTTCCGCTGCAGCATAACTACGGGCACTGGGGCAAACATAGACCACACACTTTGGCTCAGACGTTAATCTCACCGAGAGCAACATGGGGAACGGGTCCAACAGAGAGACTTGTGGGTTTGGGGTGATTTCCCTTGACAAGAATGCGAGATGCCTGCTAGGATGGCGTTCGTGCACCTTTCAGGATCAAAATGAAGCTGCTCCTAGTGCCCAGGTCAGGGGCCGCGTGCCCACCCCCTTCCCTGATGGAGCTGCGCAGCCCTCTCGGCCCAGCCCCATCGGCACGGCCGAGCCATGGACATGCTCTTCTGCGTCAAAGGCCTGCACGTCCTGAGCCCGAGGAATGGGGAAGCACGTGGGCGTTTCGGGCCAAGAGGAGGACACGGGAGGTCGTGCCTGCGCTCTGAAACCTGCTGCCTGGCAGGGCGGTCCGGCAATGCCCGTCACCGTCGAGGGCGGTGGAGCTGTCACAGCGCCTGCTCACATGGCCAGGAGCCCCGGGTCCCCAGAGGGGTCCCTGCAGGAACCGGCGGCCCTGTGTCACGACGCTACAAGCTGGGGAGGGGGGGAACCAGAGTGGAGTGACGGTCTGGAACCCAAATCCTTGCCTTCCAAAGCCAGGACGCCAAGTCTCTGAGAGGGAAGACACCTGGCTCTGGGCAGACTGCTCTGCGGAGGGCTGGCAAAGCTGGAGAGGGGGTGAGATGCCAGCAGGACCGGCTGCTCTGCCCCACCCCTGGCCCTGAGCCCCCCAGGCACTCTAGTCAAGGGGCCCGGGGAGACTTGATCTTCGGAGATTCCAGGATTCCCCACAAGCAGGCTGTGTGTATGTTTGCGAACTTCACCACTTCAGGCATGAGAAGCGGCCCCGCCGGGCAGAGCTGCAGCATCTGTGAGATGCGCTCGGCCCTGGCGGCTGAAGCGCATGTGTACTCAACGGGCCAGGAACCCCACCTGCTGGGGGAAGGATGGAGGCTGCCCACCCAATCTTGAAAGGTAATCTGGACACCAACACGCTGGCACCCAGGGTTCTCTCCTCCCCCGGGGAGGAGGCTCCTGTGCCTGGCCTGATGGCCACTCAAAGCTGCTCTTCTGGGCAAGGAGAGGCCTGGGGCTCTGGCCCAAGTGAATTACATCCTCTCACAAATCAGTTTCCCCAGCTCCGCACAGCCGGTAGATCCCTGGCACACCCAGGGAAGCATGGAGGTGGTTAGCTCAATGAGAATCCCACTGTAAGTGAGCACCAATCACCCAAAGCTGAGGCCCAGGGCTGTGGGGTCGGCAAAGCCCCAGCAGGCGGTGGACAGCTTGCACACCATCTCTGCTTCAGAATCAGAGCTGTCTTCTAACAAAGGGAGAGGCTGGCACTGCCAGGCTCTCAGAAGTCAGAAAGGCCTAGGCAGGGGTGTGAGCCTTCTCTGGGAGCAGACCAACTCTCCGGGAGGACCCAAGGGGCTGCGAAGTACAAGGCCAGAAATCTGACCCCATGGCAAAGGCCCAGCAGGGCCCCGGGGAAGGGAGGGAAGAGGGTGTGCTGGGAGGGGACGGGGGCCTGGCACCGGACGTATTTCCACGGCCCCCTGCTGACTCCCCCCACACCTGGTCAGGGTCAGCTCGCTGGCAGTGCTGACCCACCAAAAACAAAGCTATCTTTGCAACGCGGATATTATTACATCTCATAAAAGCGCTGCCAGAGGAAAACATTTTTATGGGCTGTGGTCACACAGATGTTCCACAAGGCGGTTCCAGCTGAGTGTGAAGTCAGAGCCCAGCCTGCCCACCCTATCCGGTACCTCCGGCCCCCTCCGCGGCCCGGAGACGCGGAGGACACAGGCCCGTTTAGAAAGCAGGCTGTTTTCCTCAAAAGGGAAAACGTGAGCAGAGTGCCGGGCAGCGCTCCTCTGGGGCCCTGCGGGAAGCCAGCCTGGCAGGTGGCTCCCACCCTGCAGCCTCGGGCCCAGGCCTCGGCCCGAAAGGGCCTCCATCTCCTTGCTGCTGCCGTGCTCGGGATGAGCCAACACCCGCCCCGGGCCCAGAGTGGCGCCAGGCTCCACGGCTCCACAGTTCCCGGGACTCGCCTCAGGCCGGCTCCAGGTCAGCATAGGACTGGAGACCAGGGCCTGGCAGGCTGGCAAGCGGAAGATGGTGGCTGGACAGCCTTGCAGCAGAGCTTCCGTCCGCCCAGTTCAGGAAAAATGTAATAGAGCCTGGCTCGCGTAGTGCATGGTACCAGCAGCAACAGTTACTGTTTTATTTACTGGGCAGAACCCGTGCCTTAAGGTGGCTTTCATTTCTGCTCTAACAGTCTCCTAAAGGGGCGTTATGGGCTCATTGGTGAAAATGCTGAACTTCAGAGAAGGGAAGTGGTTTGTCCAGGTCACATAGCTGGAAGGAGAATGGGCTGGGATTGGGACGACGGCCTGGATGATTCCAAAACCTGTTTTCTTCCAGGAGACTTGTCCATTTGCTCAACCTCATCCATGCTCCTTACCGGAAAAATTAAGGCCAGATCACAATGCATGGCTCAGACATTCCAAGCGGCCCTGTCCCTGCCCTGCCTGCCTCCCTGTCGCTGCCCTCCCTCGGATCTCTACTCTGCTCCTGCCTGACCTTCCCTGGTGGGGCACAGCACAGGGCAGCAGCCTCATGCTGGCTCGCCCCCTGGACCAAGCTGGGGCCGTCCCACCCCAGGTCACCAGACCTGCACGGGGGCGCCCCCAGAACCCACACCATGAAGCTTCTCCACCCCGAACCCAGGAGCCTCAGAAAACAGGGGGCAGCTGCAGCTGGGCCTCCCCCGGGATAACGCCCTCCCTGAACGCCCTCCCCCCGGCCTGTCGCGGACCCGGCCTCCCCACATCTGCAGGGGAGGCCACGGGCCTCTGCCCGGCCCGAGCACAGTGCCCGGCCTGACTGCCCAGCAAAGGTCCAAGTGGGTTTCCTGGCCTCGACCCACAGGCAGGGGCGCCGGCTGGAGCTTCACTGCATGTAGACGCCGCGTGGGGAGCAAGGGACCAGCCTCACCTCCCTGCCCCACAAGACATTCCACCTTTGTTATTAAATACTTAGAATCTGAGGAAAAGAAAAACAAATCAAACAGACATCTACAGGGCCGGGCCCATGGGTTTCTTTCCAGAGACCCGCGGTCCTGCCCTTTCCCACGTCCCTCTAACACACAGCAGTGACCTCGCGGCACGGCGTCCTCTCGAGTGTGCTGGTGCTTGGCCAGCGGCCTCCCTACAGGGGCCCGGGGCCAGCATCCGCCCTCACCCCAACAAGGTCGGGCTGTGAGAAGCCCTGTGAGGACCACCCCCACCTGCCTCCCACGGCCCCACGGCCGCAGGGACTTGCCAAGACATCGTGTCCACTCTGTCTTCCACGGATGTGTGTCCCTAAGGGATGCTCTTCAGTGAGGGGGGAGCAAAGGCAGGGCTGCGGGCGGCGGGGGAAGGCGCCGTCGTCTGAGCATCCCCACTGCTGGTGGGTCAGCCAGGTGGGCACGCTCACCGAGAGGGAAGAGGCAGTGCAAGCGGCTCCTCCTGTCCACACCGAGCAAGGAGGGCACGGAGGCAAAGCCCGAGGAGCAAGGAAAGGGGCCCTCGGGGACGGGGGCTAGCGGGGCAGCAAATGCCGCCAAGCTCGAGCCGGGCCAGGCACCAGGAGACTCAGACCCTCATCCCCCAGCAAAGGGGCCCGGGCTCGACCCCCCGTCAGGGAACCAGACTCCATATGCCACTGCTACAGATCGCGCATCCACTGCTACAGATCGTGGCCTGTCAACCAAGACGGGCGAGGGAAGCGGGAACGCTGGGGAGCCCGGGGTCACCCCAGGAAAGGCGGCCCAGCGGGTGTGGCTGTGGTGTGGGCAGGATGTGCTAGGAGCCCTCGAACCAGCCGGCAGCTCCTGAGCGCGGGGGCCAGGGCGGCGGGGGCTCAGCACCGAGGCCCCGGTGAGACGAGGCCCTCCCTCCGCACACCCAGGGTCAGCAACTGCAGCCTCACGGAGGCACTCATGCCAGGAAAGAGCCCTCTGAGCCCAGGGCACACACCTGGGGGGGGTCACTCCAAGATTCTCTAACCCACTCCTCCTCTCCTCTTCCTGCTTCTGCCCTTCCTTGTATTTCCTGCCGTGAGGCCCCTTCACTAACCTGCTGGCCACAGGCCAGACACCCTGGCCCCTGGGGCTGCCCCACTGGGCCCTGGCCACCCCTCTCCTGGGTGGGTCTAATGGTCCCCTCCTGCCAACCCGGCCTCCAATACATGCACAGAGCCACCTTTTGAAGATATACATCTGATTGGTCGACTACTTAAAAATTTTAAAGCCCTCCTCACTGCTTTCGGCGGTGAAGGTGTCTCCTGTGGTCAACCCGGTTCCTACAAGACACACCTGAAGGGAAGCATGGCTGAGCACAGCCCAGGCGGGCCTGGCCCCTCCACGGGCCTCTGCAGGTGTGGCCCACTCACCCACGGCTGCTGCCCAAGAAGAGTCCCTGGGTGCTGTGGGGCAGCGTCCTGTCTACGCTGAGCCGACTGCACAGTGCACATGTGTGCAAATGCTTATGAGCATCTCACGAATACCAGTCACAGGGGACAGATTAAGACCAAAAAGTGCAGTGTGGCAGAATGTAGCCTTTTTCGTTTTCCTAAAGGACAAACCTGGGTTCACGCCCCAGCTCTGCCCGCTGCTTCGGTAAGTCAACACGAGGGCAGACTACTGAAGAGTCGGAACCCCAGTTTCCCCACCTGCTAAGTGATGCTATGCTGTCCACAGCCTGACCCATGGAGATAGCCCACGCCGCCCCACGCGTCCACCCTACCGCTGATCCACTCGGCTTTCCTGGAACCCTCTGGTTTCCCCCACGGTCCCCCAGGACAAACGGCTGGGCCCCGGCTCTCATTTCCCTGTTTGCGCAGAAGCTGCGCATCATCAACTTAGACTTACTCTGTCACCCTCATGGCCTCCTGCAGTCACTTACACTGGAAACCAGCCCCGGCTTTAACGTGCCTCGGGTGAGTCATGTGACCGGCCGCGAGGATGACGCCAGAAGCCCGAGGCTCCTCGTTAGAGCCGAAAGCACGAGGCGGTCCACACCGGCCGCGGCCGGCCCGGCGCCCCGAGGACAGCCTCTCATCGGGCTGGCGTTTGGCTTGGCAGCAGGCGCCGTGCACGGGAAGCCGGAACCAGGCCCTGGCTGCAGGCTGACAGCTCTGATTTAAACTATTAGGAAGGCTGGGGATTAAATATTTGTCCAGGTCACTGTAAAATGGGTGGAATTATAAACAGTTCAGAGCGGTAAGTGATGCAGGAAGCCGTCTCCGGATACGGATTTAGGATTTTCCAGCACTCCTCGGGTGGCGGGGCGGGGGGAGCCAGCTGCCTGGGGGTTCCACTGCCCCGCCTCATCAGTGCCTCCTGGAAAACAAGGGTCTATTTCCTTGCAGAAGGATGGGCTCTGCCCAGCAAGCACTCGCCTTAGTTCTGGGAGGGTTTGGAGACAGCCCTGCCCCAAGGCCAGAGAAGGGACTGCTGAGAGCCCCTGTGGCTGCAGGCAGGCTCTCTGCGGGTGCCTGAGGCTCCGACCCTCAGTGCAGGCCCACGCCTCGCCCTGCTCCTGTGCCTGCAACACAAGTGCAGTCAAGAGTTACCAAGGCGAAGAGTGGACTCACTGGGAAAGACTCTGGTGCTGGGAGGGACTGGGGGCGGGAGGAGAAGGGGACGACAGGGGATGAGATGGCTGGATGGCATCCCCAACTCAATGGGTGTGAGTTTGAATGAACTCCAGAAGCTGGTGATGGACAGGGAGGCCTGGTGTGCTGCGATTCACGGGGTCGCAGAGTTGGATGCGACTGAACTGAACTGGAGGGCAAGAGTGACAGGACATATGTACCCTAAGGCTGATTCATGGTGAGATATTGAAGAAACCGGAGGAGGAACTGGCAGCCCGCTCCAGTATTCCTGCCTGGAGAATCCCATGGACAGAGGAGCCTGGTGGCTACAGTTCAAGGGGTTGTAAACCGTTGGACACGACTGAGCAACTAACACAGAAATACACAGAAGAAACCACTGTGATGTTGCTAGGTAATTACACTCTAATTTAAAATATACTCAATAAGTTAAAAAGACAAAAGTCACTAATGGATGTTCCTGGTGGCACAGAGCACAAGGATCCACCTGCCGGCATAGGGTGCACAGGCTCTATCCCTGGCCCGGGAAGGTCCCACGCACCTCTGAGCTACTAAGCCTGTGGGCTGCAATGACTGGAGCTGGGGCGCCCAGAATGCGGCGCCACAGCGAGAGGGGCCAGCACGCGGGACGCCCGTGCACCCGAGAGCAGGCGCCCCAGCTTGCCGCAGCTAGAAAAAGCCCGTGCACAGCGATGAAGCCCCCAAAACTAACCAAGCTCCCAAGTGATAATTTCCGCCACGTTAAAAAACATTCAGTGGCTATTAAAAGTATAATTAACTTACTGAAAAAAAAAATCTTGATATTAAGAGAGACCCTCATGGAGTCCCAGGCTGAAGACACGGAGATGCTCTCAGGGCTGCTGCACGGCCGCCAGCCCGGCTTCCCCGAGGCCTGCGCAGTCTCTCCTGTCACACAGAGGCACCTCCGGCCCGGGGCCAAGGTCTCCCCAAGGGAGGGCCTGTCACGAGTCCTCAACGTGGACTCTTAAGCGAGGGTCTTGAACTTGCTTAGAAGCTTAAGGTCGAACATGAAGGCTGCTCCAGGGGAGGGGGCACCTCGTGGTCCGAGCCCCTAGCTCACACGACACACGCCTGGAAGAGACGTCTTGGAGACGAGCTGCTCGTGATAACCTGAGCCAAAGACAGGCGCGAGAGAGGCAGGCAGCAGCTGTGGTACTGTGACTCGCAAGGGACAGGCACCTGGTCACTGGGGTGCCCCAAACCCACTGCTCATGCGCCTCTGGCCTTCATCCACGGCTCCTGGCTCACAGACCCCAAAACGCCTGGAGTTTCCTGAGTGAGAGCAGCAATATCTTTTACGATATTCAGGTTCGTCTGCAGTTTCTGACGTCAGTCTCTTCAGGGACATAGAGGGGAAACAAGTGCCCTGCCACTCACAACAAGCTCTTTCCACCACGACTGGCTTTCTGTGAACATGGTGAGTTTTGGAAACCACTTCAGGATGGGGCCTGGTCGCCAGGGGCACCAATCACAAATGGAGGGGTGGGACTCCACCCCTGGTTTCCAGGCGGTCGGGGGAGAAGGGCTGGAGGTCAAACCAGTCACCCACGAGTTAATCAATCCCGCCTTTGTCAGGAAGTCTCTGTGTGTGAGTTAGGTGCTCAGTCGCCAGACTCCTTGTGACGCCGTGGACTGTAGGCCCCGGGCTCCTCTGTCTGTGGGAGTCTCCTGGCAAGAACACTGGCGTGGACTGTCAGTCCCTTCTCTAGGATCTTCCCGACCCAGGGATCAAACCCTGGTCTCCCGCATTGCAGGCAGATTCTTTACCGTCTGAGCCACCACGGAAGCCCAAGGAAGTCTCCGTGAAACCCCACAAAAGGTGGGAATCAGAGAGCTTCCAGGTTGAGAAACCAACCGGCTTCCAGGTGTTGTCACCATGCAGGGCCCCAAAACTCCACCAGGACAGCAGGCCTTGCTTGAGACCTCACCCTGCGGATTTCTTTATTTGGCTATTGATCTGTAATGTCTAAACACCTGCTGCAATAAACCTGCAGGCCAATGAGTAAATGGGTTTCTGTGGGTTCAGAGAGCAGCTCTAGTAAATTAATGGACCCCAAGGAAGGGTCGTGGGAACCTCTGATGTGTAGCCAGTAGGTCAGAAGCGCAGGTGACGACCTGGACTCGCCACTGGAGTCTGCAGGCGTGTCTCAGGGGAGGCGGGCAGGCAGCCGTTTGGGACTGAGGCCTGGATGCTCAGCCTGACACCGTCTCCAGGTAGAGTGACGCGCAGGACACTCTCCTGGGGTCGAATGACTGTTGCTGGTGGCATGGGGCGTCACCCCCCTCTCGCCAAGATGGCACTGGGTGTGGAACCCAGAAGAGTAGCGTCTGTCAAATGTTAATGGGCATGTAAATTACTTGGAGACTTTTATGAAATTGGGGTCTCAGTTTGGTATGTCAGGGCGGGGCCCTCGCTCTGGATCTGTGACCAGCTCTGCGGTCTGCGGCGCTGATGCAGGGCCTTCCTGCACTGGGCTGAGGGCAGGAAGGTGCCACGGAGCTGCAGGGGACGAGCCTCTCGGTGTGCTCGCCTGCCCCGCCCGGCTTGCAGGACCACAGCAACAGGAAACAGAGCAAAGCAAGGCTTCCCGCCACATCAGAGGAGCCTGAGGTGCAGAGACCGCGGAGTCCTGAGGATGAGGGTGAGGCCAAGCCTGCAGCCACCTGGCCCCAGCACGGCAGGGAGCTGGCTGGGAAACAGCAGGCGGCGTTCAGCCACAGGCAGCTCAAACAGCCTCTGTCTGGAAATGGGAAGTCTGCTTAGGTGGCGAGTGAGAACCGAACCAGCTCACCCTGAAGACCAGCGCCCCACAGCTTCCTCTACGAAGTCTCTGACAGCCATCCTGGAGAGCTCTGAGCTTGGCTGCGAATGACTGACTATGAAGACAGACACATTCGTCTGAGTTAATGTGTAGGAACAAAGCCGGAAGGAACAACGAAGCCAGGGATGATGGGAACCGAGACTCAACGTGTCTGTTAAGGGCAGAAGGGACACAGCCCAGAACGCGGGTCCACAGGGAGACGCTCGCTTTAAGCAAGATCACCCACACAGAAACAGAACCGGAAATCCCTGGACCGTCAACAGTTCACGGGAAAGAGGCGGGGGCAGGGGCACCAGCCCAGCCAACCGCACGCCTGCAGGGCGCCCGCCAAGAGGCAGGGGACCCACCCTGGAAAGCAGGTTCTCTCCTGATGCCACTTCCTGTGGAGGCTGACATGAAGGAAGTGGGCCACCCCTAGGGCTGCGCGCCCCGGGGTGCCACCAAGGAGGGCGGCACAGGGCGCCCCGTCGGGTTGGGAGATGCCTCTGAACTCCTCCAACATGCAGACGCCGTGCCTCACACAGGCTGTGCACTGCCAGACATGCTCGTTTTTTTTCCTGAATGAGATGAACAGACACTCTGGGGTCTGGAGAGCACCCTGCTTGGGTGCAGAGTGGAGGATGCTGCGACCCCATGTCCCTGGGGCACTGCTGAGGTGGGGGGGCCGGAACAGAGTGGAACAGAGCAGACGTGGCCACCAGGCAGCTGCTGCGGGGGCTGGTAACTGGCCCGGAGACTGAAGCAGGCTCTCCTCCTCCTCCTGAAGCCCTGCAGCTTCCAGCTCAGCAGCTCCTCTCCTTCTGGGGACTCTGACGGCCACCCCCCAGGGGCCTGGTGCTCTGACCCCCTGGCCGCCATCACTGCTCACGTTGCCCACACTGACCCCTCTAAACTATGAAAAGCTGGCCGATTTCACTTCAGGAAACTGACACCCCCTGTTCATCTAACTCCACCCACAGGCAGTCACGTGACCCTGGCCCCGGAAGTGATTCTGTTCTGGACAAGCAGCGAGCCAGCAGAGAGATGCTCTCCCCCAGGATGGCCAGAGGTCACCGGGCGCCCCCATGCAGAGGTTGGGGTCCTGCCACATCATGTTAGACCTCGCTGGGCTGGGAGACGATGGGACTGCACAAGTACCTGAGCTGACTTGTTTCTGGTTTTGCTTAAGCTGGTTTTTACTTCTGCCATCTGCGGGCAGGAGTCACAATTAAGAAATGAATCCATTCAAAAATGTAACCAGCAGCATGTCCCAAACATCACAGTAGTATCTTACCATAAATACCTTGACCCAAGGGAAAAAACATCTCCCATGACTGAGTCTCAGCAATCACCCACAGGCCTGCGGGCGGACTCCATGTCACAGAGGCTGCCCCTGGAGCCTGTGGGGGCGGTGCCCACGCATCTCCACACACGGCCAGCGCTGGGCTGGCCTGGACGCTGCCCACTCACTCTACCTGTCTGGTAAGGCTGCCTCCGAGGTTCATGGTGCCAGAGCCGGATTTGTTGTCTGCAGCCACAGCATCACTGTGGAGGTCAGCTTGTAATGGGCGGTGCGACCACTGGACTTCTCCTACAGGACGAGACAGAGACCAGAACCTCGCGCGTGACCCTGAGCCGAGCCCCAAGGGGCCCGAGTTCAGGTCGTTTGAGCATTCCCTTCCTAAGACCTCACCATGACATGACTTTGTAAAAATCCCAAACGGTTTTTAAATTTAGGGCTGAATCTGCAACCGTGTGTACCCCAGTCCTCTGGGGATCTTTTTCATCAGCGACGACTGCACTCACGACCTGCCTCTGTCCTCGTGGCCGTGGGCACTTTCAGGAAGCAGCAGGTTTACACGTCACAGCTTGCCCTCATCACTCAGCATCCCCAGGGCAGCCGCGGGGGAGCCTCACCTGCACTTCCACCACGTGGATGGAGTCCCAGCAGCCTTTGATCTTCTTTGATCCATCTCCAGCCTTCTTTATGAGGATCACTCCAGCAAAACCATGATCCAGATCCCAGAGGTAGACAGATGAGACACCACCTTCAAAATACCTGCGGGAAACAGGCCCACATCCTGTTAAATGTTAAGCCCATCAAACTGCAGATCACCGCCCTAGGTCCCAGAGGGGGCGCGTTGGCCCAGAGTCGTCTGGATGTCCTTCTGGGTTTACAGGCCCTATGGGAGTGCCACGGGTGGTTCGCGGCTGTGTCCTGCGAGTCCGCTGGGCAGGGGAGGGAGCTGCGCCCTCTGGGGCTGGGGGGCGGGTCACAAGAAGGAGCACAGAGCAAGGAGTCCTGAGCTGACTCTGAGCTTGAGCTGCGCCCGGCGCTAGCTCTGCGGCCGCTGCCAAGCTGGCTCAGCGTCTCCAGGCTTCACATCACTCTACAGAGGAAGGATCTGCTACCGTGTGTGACGTGTAACAGACACTCAACGGGGTTCATTACTATTGAGTCATCGTTACGGTCTGATATTCCTATCTTTGGGGATGGTTACTTTACAGGTGAAAAAGAAGAGGGGAAAAAAAAATACCCACAGCAATATGGCCTAGACTCCTCCCACTGAGAGAGGTAGGGCTCTCCTCCCTCCGGTATGCTCCCGGGCCTGCACACCCCTGGGGTCTATGAGGCTTTCAGAGCACCAGCTGCGACAATGAGGCTGGAACTCAGCCTCCTCTGCAGGTCTGCGGCAATAGTGAATCAGAGCTCCTGCTCCTGCTGCTGAGTCGCTTCAGTTGTGTCCGACTCTGTGCGACTCCAGACGGCAGCCCACCAGGCTCCCCCATCCCTAGGATTCTCCAGGCAAGAACACTGGAGTGGGCTGCCATTTCCTTCTCCAATGCATGAAAGTGAAAAGTGAAAGTGAAGTCGCTCAGTTGTGTCCGACTCTTAGCGACCCCATGGACTACAGCCCACCAGGTTCCTCCGTCCATGGGATTTTCCAGGCAAGAGTACTGGAGCCAGGTGCCATTGCCTTCTCCAATCGGAGGTCCTAATTCAGCTCAAATACAAGAGGCTGAGAAAAGGCCAGAAGAGGCAAGAAAATCAGGAGAGGATCCCAAGTCCAAGGGCACAAGGCAGCAGCTGTGCGTGCAGGTCTGAGGGACGCGGGAAGCAAAGCCTGCATGCAGCGCCTCCCAACTAAGATCCGGGAAGAGCTCAGCTCTGGCGGCTCACGCATCCTCTCCCAGGAAGTCTGCAGTCTCTCTGACCCCAATTAACCCCCTGTGGATGGTGCGGCAGGCATGTTTCAGGTCCCTCCAGCAAGGCCTGGGCCACGCACGGCCTCAGATGCAAAAGCAGGGCAGGCGCCAAAACACGTGGGCGGGGCGTCAGGCGGCTGAGGGACCCCATCCCGGCCGGCAGTCACCAGCTGCGCCGTGCGCCTAACCGCCTACCCGCCCAACGACTCATCCACAGCAACGGCCTTGGTCTCCTTCTGACACAGGGACGCTAGCTGCTCTACAGGACTGTTCAGAGAGAAAGACAACATGTGAGGGCTTCCCCGGTGGTCCCGTGGGTGAGAGCCCACCTGCCAACACAGGAGACACAGGTTCAGCGCCTGGTCCAGGAAGACAACCTGGCTCCTCCCACGAGCCGCAGGGGAACCAAGCCTGAGCACCCCAACTGTCAAGCCCAGGGGCCCCGGGGCCTGTGGGCCCGAGAAGCCACCGCAGTGAGAAGCCCCAGCACAGCCGAGAGAAGCCTCCGCGGCTGCAGCTAGAGAGCCCAGGGGCAGCACCAAGACCCAGCTTGGGCAAAAACAGATGCGTAAAAGGGGGAGACGCCAGACCACAGACATCCCAATAGCAAGCGAGGAAAACAAACATCCGCGTGAAGTAGGCCTGGATGACGGTGTTACGTAACAACAATAGAGACGGAGGTCAGAGCTCTTCAGAGAATGTGCGTGATGGGCGTGCAAGGCTCTCTGCATTCTTGCTTGGATAACAGCTAGAAATCTGAAACTCTTTCAGACTAAACGTTTCTGCACAAAGGCCCCAGCGTGCGATCCACGCCAGGGTGAAACCAGGAGACCAGCGGACCGAAGAGGCGGGCACCCCCGTGCTGCTGAGCACCGCTGGGCCCAGCGCCACCCCTTGGGCTGGTTGCCCGTGGCTCCACACCTGGTCTGCTCCCAGAGCCCGCCCTCCCAGGGCCCCCCCAGGCAGGCTGACCCCGCCACTCATCCCACGCTGCCAAGCATGTAACTGTCAGCTGAGACCCACGGCTTCGTGTCCCCTGGCGAGCCGACTGCGAGGAGCGGACTGGCGGCAGGACGTTTGGGGCGCCAGCTCCCGGGCTGAGGGCCAGTCAGAAGACCAAGGCTGGGGTGGACTCTGGCTCCAGGTCAGGGCGGCAGTGCAGGTAAAGTGCGGGAGAAGGAAGAGAGCTACCTGGGGGCCCAGTGACCTCCAGGAAACCGGCTGGCACCAGGCACTCGGGGACCCCTCTCAGGACGGCTCTCTCCCTTGTTCTAGATCTCTCTCTGAACCCCAAGAGGGTAAGGCTTCTGGCTCAGAGCCTGAGATGCCTCCTCCGCCCACAGGGCCACCTGGATCCGGCCCGGCCTGCAGCGGACTGGGTGCACGCAGGGGCCCCCCGGATTGTCCCTGGGCCCTCATGCAGGTGAGCAAACGGCACGTCTTTCCAGGGCCCTGCCCGCTCGCTCTCCTGGGTGTTACCCCTCCCCCCACTGCATCCCCCAGGAAGCAGAGCAGCGTCACTGGGCACGAGTGAGCAGCCCCCAGCAGACCTGCCGACACCCGTCCCGGCGGGACAGGTGGCTGGCTTCCAACATGGCCTTCCCCTCTTGTCTGCATGTCGGGAGAGCAGCCCCACATCAAAGGGGGAAAATGGCACCTTTTAAAATGCGGCTTTTCCGGCCCAGAGCCCTGGCCTCACCTGTCCCCCAGACCAGAGTGCTGTTCTCCGTGCTGGCGCTCGGGGGAGGGCAGGGCAGGGCAGGCCATGCTGGGAGGGAGCCGGCTGAGGGCCTGGCAGATTGACAGCCCTCGCCCACATCACCCAGCAAGCGGTTCAGAAGCACCAGGCGGTCTGTGGTTGAGCCCTCAGCCCCCTCCCTGGGAGCCCTGTTTTCTTCCAGCGGCGTCCGACACAGAAGGTGGAACCGCCACTCCTGCTCCCGGCTTCCCCCAGGGGTGGCGTCTCCACTGCGCCATGGGCCACCTGGCCACCCTATATATTACCGACCTGGGGACACAGGAGGGCAGGGCAAGCTCGAGTCTAGTCTCATGGGGGTTACTATTCTTTCCTCCAAATTAAAAAAAAAAATAGTCGTTATAACATTGTTCTATGAAAGAGAAATTTAACATCTAGCCCCCAACACCATAAATCGTTTCCCATAAGCCTCATTTTTCCAAACCCCGCTCCGGTCTATGTCCAGACGCTTGCTTGCATGTAACTGGAAGAAGCACAGCAAGGGGACTGAGCTGGGGGTGGCTTTTCCCCACTCGGTGGGAGTCACACGCACCTTCGGGGGCCACGTGACCGCCAGAACTGGTCTTCACAGCGGGGACGGTATTACGGTGGGTGGGTGGTGTCCGAATTTACAGTCCATCTGACTTTTGATAAAGGAATGACGGCAGCTGCGCCCCCGGGGCCACAGTTCCTTGGATGCTCAAGCTCGGACTCGAGTTCCACTCTGCCTAGAGGGGCCTCCGGGGGCTTGTGTGGCTGCAAGTCTCGACCAGAAGGCACAGAGATGAGAGAGCAGGCGGGGCTGGCTCAGCATCGCCCAGAACGCCGGCCGCTGGGGGAAGGTGCCTGCGGGGCACAGACAGACCCTGCCCCGCGGTTTATGGCCCAGCTCTGACGCATTAATTGAAGAAGGGACCGCAACAGGTTTTGGAAACTTACTCCTACCTACCTTACTTTGATCACAATGACATGAAACGGGGTGGGGGGGGGAATAATTTTTATGTGGCTCACATTTATGAGTTTTTACATAAAGGCTTTTGTGGGTATTTTAAGAATGTGCTAAAATGTTGTCTGAAACCACATAAAGCCATCTGAGGAGCCGCCCGCCAGAACTAACAGCGTGCACATGGAGCGCTTTAACCGGCCTTTGTGTATTTAATGAGTCAAACAGCATTGATACCGTTTAAATGCTAGCAGGCCACTTCAACACGGCAGCTCCGCCACTGCCGGGGACGTGAATGGGGTTCGCCCGGCGGCCTGTGCTCTGACCTGGCTCCGTCAGGGACACTGGGGACCCCGTCACCAGGGAGGGCAGACAGGCCTGGGATCTCGGCCACAGCCTCGCTGAGCTCGACGGAAATGGTCCCCAGTCAAGTGGGCCGCCTGGGGAGCATCGTTAAAACGCGGATGCCCCAAACTAAACCCCTTGGGCTTCTCTCAGGCCTTCAGGGAGCAAGGGCTGAAACCCACGCACCGTGGTAGGGCTCAGTCAGTCGGTGGGGACACGGTGAAGAAGCCGCCGTGGAAAGATGAGCCAGGAAACCCTGGGCCCTTCAGATCCTAGGATCATCAGGAGTAGGGGATGGGAGAGCAGCCCAGACCGGTCCAGTAACGAGAGGAAAACGCAGCTTTGCAGTCCACTCAAGAGGGAGCTCCATCAACCATGGGCTCCCAGTCTCGGTGGCTTTCAAGACCGCCCCAGCAAAGATGAACATTTCTTAAGGCAAGTGTAGCCATGCGGAGCTCAGACAGCAGGGCTACGGTCAGGGGGCGCCTGGGCTGGCTCTGTAAGTCCCACCGTCTGAAAAACACCATGCTGACTAGAACCAGGTTTTATAAACTTCAGAAGGGCCAAGACCCCAGGAGCCAGGAGTCGCCGGCAAGCGCTCGGGTGGGGGGCCGCTGACCTACACAGCCAGTCGAGGGCGGTGGTGCGCCTGGGTGGGTGCCTCTTTATCGGCGAGCCCCTGCACCCGGGTCAGTGGAGCACCCTGGGCGTCCGTGACTCCGTTCTCCCCAGAGAGCCATTCCTCCCCTTGAAATGCCCTCCTCTACGGGCCAGAGTCAGGGTCACACGTACAGAGTCTATGACCCAGTCTCCAACCTCAGGACTTCTGGGGAGAAGAGAAACAGGGAAAACTGTAATACTTCGTTCTCAAAATGATCTACTTCACCAAAGAAAGGAATAAGAAACAACCCTCTATTCTGGCTCCCTGAGCTTTATGGGGTGTTTGAGGCTGAGGTGTGCATGGAGACGGGGATGGAAACTCGGCTCAGGAATCTGGGCTGTGACCCGCCTTGGCCGACATGGGGCCGCACGTGTCACAGGAAAGGCAGGACTGGACGAGCTTCGAGGCCGGCCTCCCTCCCTCCCTCCCCTCAGCTCTAACGCAGAGGCCCCAGCAAGTAAGGATCACACACCACGCCCCACACAGCTCTGTGGGCAGAGGCCCTTCGCGGCTTCACTCCGACGTGCGGGCCTTCAGCCGAGAGTGGGCGAGTGGCGGGCGTGGCTGTGGGTCTCTGGCAGGGCGATGATCACCCCCACCGCGGAGGCGGAGGATGCGGGTCACCCCCAGACCCAGACTGGCCGGGGGAGGGGCCGGCACTAGGCCCCTCCCCCAGGTGCTGGGCTGAGCGCTGCACAAGCAGCGCTTAAGTTAAGTCGGAGGAACACGAGGGGGACACGAGGGGCGCCCGTGTGGTGCGCTCATTCCTCAGACAGGAACGCTGGCCCTGACGATGCTCCAGGGTCTGGAGGCTGCGGGAGGGCTGGTGTGAGGGCGGCTCGAGAGCCGTGGTGCAGCCTCCTAACCCCTCGTCACATGCACTGGCTCACACACCTCCAGGGATGGTCTGTTCTGCCAGGATCTTCAGAACCCCTGCCCGCGGCCTCGGGACAGGTATGTGGCAGAGACGCCTGTAGCACACACAGGCGCGACGGGCTGCGGGCTCGCGCTCACGCTGCTTGCCGCCGGGCGCTCAGCAGGCACAGTGGGATGGAGGCTGCGGCGCTCGCTCTACAGCCTCTTTACAAGGCTCGTGCTTCTGTCCAGGAAGAGGGATGAGGAAGGCCTCGCCGGAACAACAGCCCCCGGATCTGACCGCGCCCCCGGGAGACGTGGACAGTCAAGGCCTTCCGGAGTTTCGGAGCCGCTGCCCAAAGGCTGCCAGCTATGTCACGGGGTTTGCGTACGTTATCTTAGAGCTAAGATCACGGGCACCCAGGGAGAGAAAGGAACGCAGCCGGGTGACACGGCAGAGGATGGGGAGCTGGCAGGGCCCCAGAGCCGTGCCCTGTTCCGCTGGCCTGGGTTCAGCCTGTGAGGCTGGACTCAAAGTAAGCTCACCACCCCCACGCAGCTGCCTCAAGGTGGAGGAGTGAAGTCAGGGCAGGGAGGAAGGGGTCTCCAGGAGTCAGGCGGCGCTGAGCACCCCACACAGGGAGCTCTGGAAAGGAGCACCTTCCACCTGCAAGGGGTGGCAGGGGCTGCTGGCTGAGCCTCTGTGAGACCACCGCCCTGGGCACCTGCACAGAACTGCTTCCCAGGGAGCTGGGGAGGACCAGGAGCTCCACCGCCAGCGGGAGCAGAGCCTCGCTTCACCCTGTCACGTGCAGCCATGAAGCCCGACGCCTGACCCTGGAGGAGCCGGTCCCTGAGCTGACGGGGAGCGTCTATAAACGGAGTTGTCCTCCGCACGCTCCTGTTTCCCATTTAACTTTCTTCCAGCAGATGCCAATCAATGAGTGCCCTGGGCTCAGCCTCAGGACCAGGCAAAGGGGACCGAGTGGCTGGGCTGTCACTGGGCTCCAGGCTGGGAGCAGTGGGCGGCCGTCTGGAGCCCGCCTGCAGGGGCTCCGGGCACCTCCGCTGACGCCCCCGCCTCAGAAACTTACACCACGAGAGCAGGAAGCACTCAACTCCCCCAGGGTGGACAGGCTTCTCCCCACTTGGATCCCACACAATCAGAGCAGTGCAGCTGAGGCGACCCTGACCTTCTCCCTGTCTCTTATACACATCTATGCCTCCTCCGCCCACAGGGCCACCTGGATCCGGCCCGGCCTGCAGCGGACTGGGTGCACGCAGGGGCCCCCCGGATTGTCCCTGGGCCCTCATGCAGGTGAGCAAACGGCACGTCTTTCCAGGGCCCTGCCCGCTCGCTCTCCTGGGTGTTACCCCTCCCCCCACTGCATCCCCCAGGAAGCAGAGCAGCGTCACTGGGCACGAGTGAGCAGCCCCCAGCAGACCTGCCGACACCCGTCCCGGCGGGACAGGTGGCTGGCTTCCAACATGGCCTTCCCCTCTTGTCTGCATGTCGGGAGAGCAGCCCCACATCAAAAGGGGGAAAATGGCACCTTTTAAAATGCGGCTTTTCCGGCCCAGAGCCCTGGCCTCACCTGTCCCCCAGACCAGAGTGCTGTTCTCCGTGCTGGCGCTCGGGGGAGGGCAGGGCAGGGCAGGCCATGCTGGGAGGGAGCCGGCTGAGGGCCTGGCAGATTGACAGCCCTCGCCCACATCACCCAGCAAGCGGTTCAGAAGCACCAGGCGGTCTGTGGTTGAGCCCTCAGCCCCCTCCCTGGGAGCCCTGTTTTCTTCCAGCGGCGTCCGACACAGAAGGTGGAACCGCCACTCCTGCTCCCGGCTTCCCCCAGGGGTGGCGTCTCCACTGCGCCATGGGCCACCTGGCCACCCTATATATTACCGACCTGGGGACACAGGAGGGCAGGGCAAGCTCGAGTCTAGTCTCATGGGGGTTACTATTCTTTCCTCCAAATTAAAAAAAAAAATAGTCGTTATAACATTGTTCTATGAAAGAGAAATTTAACATCTAGCCCCCAACACCATAAATCGTTTCCCATAAGCCTCATTTTTCCAAACCCCGCTCCGGTCTATGTCCAGACGCTTGCTTGCATGTAACTGGAAGAAAGATGCCAATCAATGAGTGCCCTGGGCTCAGCCTCAGGACCAGGCAAAGGGGACCGAGTGGCTGGGCTGTCACTGGGCTCCAGGCTGGGAGCAGTGGGCGGCCGTCTGGAGCCCGCCTGCAGGGGCTCCGGGCACCTCCGCTGACGCCCCCGCCTCAGAAACTTACACCACGAGAGCAGGAAGCACTCAACTCCCCCAGGGTGGACAGGCTTCTCCCCACTTGGATCCCACACAATCAGAGCAGTGCAGCTGAGGCGACCCTGACCTTCTCCCTTAGCTGCTTCCTGCACCTCACCCCAGCCCAGGTCCGCAGGCAGGGCGGGTTCTGGGAGGCCCTCTGATGGATGCGAGGCTGAAGACACAAAGAACGTACGTGGAAACAAACACTAACTACGCTGCCAACGTGCTCAGAGCCAGACGTGCGACACCCCCGTCCCCCCCCCCCGTCCCCACAAGACAGGATGCGCAGCAGGGGCAGCCGTGGCAGGGCCGCCACGCACAGAGGCCCGGCACCTCTGGGCAAGGACGCCCCGCCAGACGAATCCACAGGGGCAGGCGGGGAGGCGAGGGTGAGGGCCAAGGCAGGCGGTCCAGGCCTCGCCTTCCCGAGAACTTTCCTGAACACTTCCGTGACCTCAGCTCACGCTGATCACTGCTCCCACCCGTCTCCCACCTGGGTTCTCATTCTGGAGACCCAGGGAGCTTGGGCCGGCCATCTCTGGGGCGGACACAGGGTAACCTCAGGCCATAGGTGCCACACAGTCAGACCAGGAGGAGCCCGGGTCAGGGCCTGCCTCTCCAGCCTGCAGAGCCTTGGGGGGCAGTGGAAGTCACACAGTGAGCACAGCCTGCGCTCTCCCGCCTCACCAGCAAGCCCCTCGGCTCAGAAGCCCACCCGCTGCTCCTGGCCTGGCTACACAGCCTGGCCTGGCTACCCATGACCACCTGAGGCTCCGAGATTCGCCAGGAGGACTGCCAGGAGGACTCGCTGAACTAAGAGCCACGCTCGCGGCCCCGAGTCACCCCAGGCAAAGGAGACAGCAGAGGCCGTGGAGGAGACCAGGGCTGGGCCCCGGCACCAAGCGCGTGGAGTGCCCTCAGGTCCCAGCGCCGGGCAGCGGAGGCCCCCAGAGTCTCAGCACCCTCGGCTCTTCCTGGTGAGCCCTCTGCCTTGTACACAGGCTCTGGGAGGGAGGCTGCAGCTCAGCAGAAACCACGGTGTCTACGTGATAGTGTCCGCACCGTGACCATTCTTATCAGGGAGAACAGGAAGCCCCCCAAGTCTGAGTTCCCGGAGGCAGCCCAGGGCCACCTTGTGGGGAGCTTGGCCTCTGGAGTGTGACGCTGGGACGGCCCCGCTGTAGGTGTTCTCCCCGCCGCAGCGCCCACATTCTGGTCTTCCTTAGTGCTTCCCAGGCAAGTCCTTTGTGCCTCAGTTCACTTGGTCCCCTGGCGACCCTCGCCCGGGTGGCACCCGCGCCACCGAGAGCACCGCAGGGTCTCGGGAAACACCGGAGGCTTGGCCACAAGGACTGCCTCCCGTCACCGCGCACGGCAGAGCTCCTCGCGGCCCCACTGGAGCCTGCAGCCTCCTGAGTGCGGCCTGCTGTCCCACGCCTGCAGCCGCACCACCCCCAGCCACAACTGCAAACACACCCGACCCAAGACCGCACACTCGGGACTGCCGCCCAGCAAGGATGGCCCTGCTACCCTCGAGGGGCCAGGTGGTCACAGGGAGCCTTGGGAGGGGAACAGCACCCCCACCAAGAAGGCCATGGCTCACTGAGAGACAAGGAGACAGAGGCTCAGCAAGCGGACCCCTGGCCCACCGTCCGCGAGCAAGGACACAACAGAGGACCGAGGCCCGGCCTCCTCCAGCGCAGAGCTCCTGCCCGCTCTGCAGCCCGACCCGGACACAGGCCTGGGGTCAGAGCCAGCTCCTGGGAGGCACCTGGGCCCCCCACCCTGTTACCTGCTTCCCAGACTTCTGCTGGGCTTCCCTGCTGGGGCGAGTGCCAAAGAGCCCGCCCGCCAGTGCAGGAGACACAAGAGACGCAGGTGTGACCCCGGGTCAGGGAGACCCCCTGGAGGAGGGCACGGCCACCCCCCCCAGTGCTCTTGCCCGAAGAAGCCCGTGGACAGAGGAGCCCGGCGGCTGCAGCCCCCGAGGCCGCAGTCGGACACGACTCGTGAGCCACGCTCGCACGCTCCCGCTGCTTCCGCTCCAGCAGCAGGCCTCCCGCGGCCGCCTCCGAGGCCCAGCGGGGCAGACACGGACTCCTGGGCCCAACGCTCACGTCCCAGGCAGAGGGGCCCCGGGGGCCCAGGGTTCGAGTCTCAGTTTTGAAGACACAAGAAACCTGGGCAGCAAACTTCTTCCTTACAGGCCCCTGGACGTCCTGCACTTGCCAGCTGGTGTTGCTCAAGCACCACCTGACGGAGGCACGGGGGATGGAAGGGAAGCTGGAAGGAGCGGAAACAGCCACAGCTGTAGCGTGGGCCCCAGGGCAGGGAGGGGAGGCAGAGGCCCCTGGCCGCTGCGGGGAGAGGCTCACGGCCCGCGCCTGCCACAGGGGCGCCAGTCTCGGTTCACTCTGTAAACTTCTTCCAGACAAGAGTGGCTGATTAGAAAACCTAATTAAAGCGCTTGAAGATTATCTCGGACCCAAAGCAAGGAAGAACACAAAGTGCCTTCCCGCCCCGCGCCTCCGCTCCCCGCCCCCGACTCTGGCCTTCGTTAAGCTTTGATTTCAATCAATTGCACACCCACTAAAATTAACTTATAAGGCCAATAAATTGCAACCGCATGTTTGAAGGTATTATCTGCTGTGAGCCAAGAGTCGAGGATCGCAGAGTGTGGGGCAAGCTGTCTGGCACAGATGGGAGCAATCATGTCTGAGAGAAAGCAGTGCCAGGCCCCTGGGTCAGACCATCTGGGCTCGGAAGAACCCGGGCTGACCGAGGGCCCAACATGGAAGCCAGAGCGGGGAAGGCGTCCCCTCTTCCCTGGGAACGTCAAGTGCTGACCGCGGGGTGCGCGGCGGACTGCTGGTGGCTCACGCCGCAAGTGAGACGCTGCTCTGGCAGCGGCAAGCGCCAACCTCTGGGCTCCCTGGGCCGCCCCAGGCCTAGACCTGAGAGGCGGAGGCTCTGCCAGGAAAGCAGCGTCCGCGTGAGCCAGCTGCCCGAGGGGTGGCCCTTCCCGCCCCCGCCCCCGCCCCCAGTGCCCAGGGGCTCCTGGGGCTGAGACCACCTCGGGGCATGGCGGGGAAGACTGGGAGCCACTGGGATGCTGGTGGCCAGGGTGGGAGGGCCTGGGAAGGGGAGGGATGACATTCCAGACTGGTGAGCAGACCATGCCCTCCCCCAGCGCAGGCACTCCAGCGAAACCCGCCTGTCATCTCCTGAGGACTTTCAGCAAATGGACTGTTCTAATCTAAAATCAGAGCTGTGCAATCAACAGCTGCTTAACAGTTACTCTCCTGGGAAAGTTTCCCACCAGGATCCCTCTCTGTCACTAGTGATGGCAAAGCAGGAAAGCAGCAATTGCGGAAGGGATGGGAGGGAAAGAAGGTGGCGGGGAGCCGGGAGGAACGGGGCTTCACAGGAACCAGGCCGGGCCCCGGCTCAGCTCTCTGGGGCCCCAGGCACCTCATGCCCACTGTGGAAAAGCAGGCATGCTCCCAGCTGCTGGCACTTCTAAGCCACGCTGCAGAAACCCTGTGCACAGGCAGGAGAGGGGGCACCCAGAGGTGCAAGCTGGGGGCCCTGTTCGTCAGTCGGTCCCGGCCTGGCCTCTCACTCAGATTGTATCAATTCAATGTGCTGATGACTCATCCTAATCCCTACAGAGTCAGAACCTCGATGGCTGGGCGATCCAAGCCCGGAGCCCAAGCACAGAAGCCAAGGCCTTCCTCCGGGAAGATGGTGACGGAGCCTCCAGCCCCCTGGCAGAGAGACGCCTCTGGCGGCTGGCGAGCCCCGCTCTCCAGGCAGGCAGGCCGGCCTGCGCCGCCCAGGACACCTCACCGGGCCGTGGCTCAGCTCCACGCTCACCGTGGTCTCCTTCCCCGTGTCTTGTCAGGAGAATGCCAGGAAGCAGAAGGCTGGGGAACCAGGGTCGGGAACCAGGAGCTGTCTCCACTCCCACGCCCTCAGGTTCACGCTGAAGACATAAGCCAGAGGAGGGCCCCAGGGCGGGAACAGCAGGAAAGGGCGCCTTTGGCCCATTTTTGTTTTCCTTTGGCTGACTCCCCAGCCTTTCAGACGACGACGACCGACCTCCGTGAGCGTTCAATGCACCTTCCTGGTGTAGACGAGGGTCCTTCCTGCCGGGAGCCACAGAACAAGGAGCCCCTGGAGGCCCCTCACAGCACAAGGGTTCCAAGCCCGAGGGCAGCGTCCAGTCCCTTGCGGGGAGGGGGTGATCGAGAGGCCAGAGCACAAGGCAAACCCAGTCCTCATTTTGCGACCCACCAGGATCCCAGAATTCAGGAGCAGCAGGGGCTAAAGGCCGGGTGAGCACAGGGGAGGACCCCCTGCCGCCGTCCTCAGTCACCAGGGCACAGGCCTGCAGTCTGCCCCGGAGTCCGCCCGCCAGGAGGCTGCAGACCATCCCCTCCCGCCTAGAAGAGCACACTGATTCAGCTGCGGGCAGAACAGCATCCTCCGGGGCCAGATCCCAGCTCCACAGACCCTCTTAGAACCTCAGGGGCGGCTCTGGGCCTGGACCCCAGCTCCACAGACCCTCCCAGGACCTCAGGGGCGGCTCTGGGCCCAGGTTCCACCTCTCTAGACCGTCCCGAAACTCAGGGCTGGCTTGTCCTGTGAGGTTCCCGCCCCGGGTGCAGGAAGCTGCCCTGTCACCCCTCCCCACTTCCCCGCAGGTCAGCTCACCTTCAGAGGGGAGCACAGGACACACACAGGCCCACAGAGATATGGGTCACCAGGGCGGAAAGCCCTTTCGAAGGGGACTCTGCCCAGCGGGGTAATCTTCTAAGGAGGCGACGCAGAGTTAGACCGGGGGATGAACCCAGCCTCCTGCCGATTTCCTAGCAGGCTAACCGCCTGGAGGACCTCCCTGAGCAAGGCCCTCATGGCCCGGTAGACAGCTCCCAGGTACTTTACAGAGCCACTGTCCCGACAGGGAAGCCTTGTGAAGGGGGACGGGCAAATGCTCTACAGAGGCCTCACAGAAGGCACACGCTCAACAGACCGCACGCCACCACAGGCGTGAGGCAGCAAGCCAGCAGGCAGGAGGGGGCAGTCAGAGAGGACACGCGCCTCTTCCCAGGCATGCCCCCACCCCCAGTCCACGGCAGCACAAGAGGGACGGCACAGGCGGTCACCGCACCCAGGAAGTCGCCGCTCGAACGTTCACGCCTACAAGCAATCGGAACTGGCCTCGTTCTGGTCCTTGAAGGACCCGAAAGCCACCCTGCCTGGCTGCCCCTTCCCGCCCGGGTACCAGAGCCCAGGCCAGCTCCGCCACGCAAGCCCCGGTCTCTCCCCGTCCCGTCACCCTTCACAGCACCGACCCACAGTCACTCTATCGTCTGTGTGTCCACAGCGGACGTGCCACGCGGGCAAGGCCAGGGCCACCTGGACTCGAGGCTGGAGCCCTAGGACTCGGCTAGCATCTGGCTTGTGTCAAACACGCCAATGCTGGGCAAGTAAATGAGTGTTGGACTCTGGAGTTGGATAAGGATGGTTTTAAACTGGAACAGAAATACCTGGGTGACCCACTTCACCTCTCTGAATCTGTCATTTCATCTGTAAGACGGGGATACCCTCTTGCACGGGACGACGTGGAGATTCAGTAAGACAAGCGAGGCGGTGGGCGCCAGGCTCGCCCAGGCTCTGGCCGGCAGCTCCTGCCATCAGCACTGCTGTCTCACTGCCAGCATCAGCACTAACCCGCAAAACTGACTCCACTGGGGAGTCCCTGCTCAGCAGTGGGACAGGCTTCTTGCCACACGGTTGGGTAAGAACAACTACAATAAACCAGAAATGCCAGCAACAGGACCACTTCTTGGCTTCACTGGAGAAGGAGCTGTTCTACTACAGGGCAGCGTTCTAGCTGTAATGACTCCTCAGTCACTGAAATTTACTCTGATGGTGAGACTCAATAATCTGTGGAAACACCAGGCAAATGTAGACTCAAATGCTAGCTCTTCACCTCGAGGTCCTGCGTATGTGGGGGGGGCGTTCATTTAGCCTCTGGGAACCCCAGTCTCATCAGTAAAAATGGGAACATCAACTGCCCCACAGGTTCTTGAGAGGATTAAAGATACTGCATGTAAAATACTGGCACGTGACCGAGTGAAGACAAAGCCGACTTGCGCCACGACGCATCTGGGGCGGCTCAGATGTTAAAGGCCTCGGTTCCAGCTTCCTCGGAGCCGCGCTTTTGCTTCTGTGCTGTGGGTCTTTTTGTAGACACACGCGTCAGATGTGTCAGATGTCATACATATAATTCTGTACGGTGCATTATATATATCAAATCTGCTAAAAACTGGACCACCACGCCAGCTGTCCGCAAGATGGAGCCTGAGCTCCTTCTCCAAGGGCGACGCCACTGCAGTGGTCCGGGTGCTTTGTTATCTCATCGCTTTTCTCCCGCCTGCATCCTGGGTCAGGGTGGGCACACTCTAGACTGAAGGCCAAGTGCCACCTACCTCCAGGCTCAAGAGAGGCTTTACGTTTTTAAAGGATGTGGGATGTGTGCTTAGATGCTCAGTCGTGTCCGACTCTTGTGACCCCATGGACTGCAGCCCACCAGGCCCCTGTGTTCATGGGATTCTCCAGGCAAGAATACTGGAGTGGGTTGCCATTTCCTCCTCCAGGGGACCTTCCCAGATCAGGAATTGAACCCAGTCTCCTGCATTGCAGGCAGAGTCTTCACCAACTGAGCTACGAGGAAAGGATAATTACACATAAAAAGGCAGGAGTAAAGAAGAAGAGACAGGGCTTCTGTGGCCCGCAAAGCCTCAGGTCTTCACCGTCTGGCTCTTTACAGACCTACGTATGTCAAGTCCTCCTCTGAATCACTGGGTCCGTACTGAGCTAGCGCTGCGTGTATTATAGGTTTGCTGTATTTTCAATACAGAGTTTAACTAAAAATGAGATTCTATTAAAAAGAAAATGGTTTGGAGATAACCTTCTCTGGAGCCTTTCCGTGCGCGGTGGGTGGAGCGAGTGGCTGCCCTTTCTGGGGGTGTGGCAGGAGGCAGAAGTCTAAGCAGATGCAGCAAAAACACTTTCCCAAGTGCATGGGGTCTCAGAAGAGTCAGACACGCTTCAGTGACTAGACTACAGCGGCACAGTGCCGGCTGAGGCCCCAGCGACCCCGGAGGCACCAATACTGGCTTGGCGGGAGCAACAGACACTGAGGAACCCCGACTCCCCCCACATCCCCTCCCTCCCACCCCCCAACTGTCTGGGAGCAGGGCCCTGGGCCCCAGCGAGAACCGTCAGGGCAGGCAGTGCCGTGAAACCCAGAGGGGCCGCTGCGGACGGACGGACCCGGGTCTGAGCCTCCGACACGATTGACTGAGTTGCTCTGAGCTGATGTCTTCCTCGGCAGACAGTGGACTACAGCAACACCCATGCTGGGGAGGCTCTGAGACAGTGGGCGAGGGCATTGGGCCTGGAGCCCTGCATGCCGGCGGTCACGACGCAGGGCGGTGCCCGGACGCGCCAGCAGCCTCTCAGGGCGGCCCGGGACCACTCTCCCGCCCAGTGTCCCGCAGGGCGCCCAGAGCTGCCCCTGGTCAGCCCGCCAGGGGGCTGGTCGTGTCTCCTCTCCGGCCTGCGCGTCAGGGGAGCCCCTCAACTCACAGGTCTCGGTACTGGTCAAAGGCGTTGTTGGCTTCCACCTCCAGCTTCCTCAGGCGAGCAGAGGGCATGGCCCCGTCCTCCAGGGGCGGGTCATACTTGTTACTCCATGGTGACCTGTAGGGCAGAGGGAGAAGGTCACACGACTCGTTCCAGGACGGCCGTCAGCCCCAGCTCCTGAGATTTCAGAGGGGCGGCCGCAACCCACAGGCCTTGGCCACAGACGTGGCCTTCTTTCTCGAGGTCGGGGAGCAAGGGCTCAGGCTGCCAGACCTGGGTGTGACCGAGGCCCCAGCTCTCCCTAGCTGCAGAGCCCCCTCTTTCTCAGCCCCAGCTCTCCCTAGCCGCTGAGCCCCCTCTTCCTCGTGTGTAGACGGAGGCCACTCTGTACCCACAGGTCTGCTTTGAGGAGCAGAGGAGGGACGTACACCAACTGCCCAGAGACTCACAGTTAAATGTGCAACAAACACCACTTCCTTCTTGCCTTTTAAAGACCTTCCTTTGTTCTCACCACTGTATTGATGAAGAAAGACCCCTCAGTTCTTCCTGACTTGCTAGCCATTCTGGAGAAAATGTGACTCTCCTCGCAGATCGTCTCAGACAATTAAGGATTAAAATGAGAGCTGTCAGGGCAGCAAGAGGCCGCAGATCGCACGTAAGGACACCCAGGGACGGAGCCCTCCCCGTGGCAGAGGAGGGCCCCCCAGCCTCCAGGGCTGTGTGCACACAGAACACTGCAAGGTAACGAGGCCAGCCGCGCTTTTTCCAGCCCAAAGGCTTGCTGTGCTTTAAAAGTGCATTTGCCACATCAGGAAAGCATTGAACCACAGAGAGTGCTGGGAAGGCGGCTGTAAGGGGAACTCACTCGTTAATTCCTGCAGGTGGACTTCACAGGGCTGGGGGAGCAGAGCGAGAATTACAAAGGGGAGAGGGGAAAAGAGAGGAGGGCAGGGCAACACAGAACCCGGACAAAGTCCTTCACAGCCTGGGCTGTAAAGACCGAGACGCGCCCATGGTCAGAAACTCCACAGCCTTTCCCGTTTCCCTGCCTGCCCACACCACTTCACGTCGGGAAGGACTCAGGGCCGACTGATTTGGGATTCATGGTAAGGGGCAAACGGCATCCCCGTCCCCTGAACGAGTCCTGTGTACAAACATCTTTCTTCCTGGTATCTGACGTCCGGCTCCTACTTCAGCAGATCCGTCACATCAGCCGGGCAACCTCCACACTGCCCTCGGGCAGAGGACCCCCCCACCTTTCGAGGCTGCGGGTCCACAGAGGTAAGTGAGGGCAGAGTCGCTGTGCCCGAGGGTCTCCCTGCACCAGCTGCCCCCAGAGCAGGAGGTGCTTGGGCACCCTTCTTTACACGCCAGTCCCCCACCTTACTCACCCGCATCAGGAGAACTTGCAACAGTGGCCTGAGATGCCCCTGCTGCCCCGTGACCAGCAGGCAGCCTGCGGGTTACACTGGGCCGTGCCCAGGCCACTGGCAAGGGTGCCAGGACCTGCCAGAGCCCCGCCTGGCTTGGAGGGCAGGAGAGAGGCCCACCCTGGGCCTCTCCACTTCCTGACTTGCTAGCCATTCTGGAGAAAATGTGACTCTCCTCGCAGATCGTCTCAGACAATTAAGGATTAAAATGAGAGCTGTCAGGGCAGCAAGAGGCCGCAGATCGCACGTAAGGACACCCAGGGACGGAGCCCTCCCCGTGGCAGAGGAGGGCCCCCCAGCCTCCAGGGCTGTGTGCACACAGAACACTGCAAGGTAACGAGAGCCAGCCGCGCTTTTTCCAGCCCAAAGGCTTGCTGTGCTTTAAAAGTGCATTTGCCACATCAGGAAAGCATTGAACCACAGAGAGTGCTGGGAAGGCGGCTGTAAGGGGAACTCACTCGTTAATTCCTGCAGGTGGACTTCACAGGGCTGGGGGAGCAGAGCGAGAATTACAAAGGGGAGAGGGGAAAAGAGAGGAGGGCAGGGCAACACAGAACCCGGACAAAGTCCTTCACAGCCTGGGCTGTAAAGACCGAGACGCGCCCATGGTCAGAAACTCCACAGCCTTTCCCGTTTCCCTGCCTGCCCACACCACTTCACGTCGGGAAGGACTCAGGGCCGACTGATTTGGGATTCATGGTAAGGGGCAAACGGCATCCCCGTCCCCTGAACGAGTCCTGTGTACAAACATCTTTCTTCCTGGTATCTGACGTCCGGCTCCTACTTCAGCAGATCCGTCACATCAGCCGGGCAACCTCCACACTGCCCTCGGGCAGAGGACCCCCCCACCTTTCGAGGCTGCGGGTCCACAGAGGTAAGTGAGGGCAGAGTCGCTGTGCCCGAGGGTCTCCCTGCACCAGCTGCCCCCAGAGCAGGAGGTGCTTGGGCACCCTTCTTTACACGCCAGTCCCCCACCTTACTCACCCGCATCAGGAGAACTTGCAACAGTGGCCTGAGATGCCCCTGCTGCCCCGTGACCAGCAGGCAGCCTGCGGGTTACACTGGGCCGTGCCCAGGCCACTGGCAAGGGTGCCAGGACCTGCCAGAGCCCCGCCTGGCTTGGAGGGCAGGAGAGAGGCCCACCCTGGGCCTCTCCCCACTCTCCCTCCCCGGGCAGGGCCACTCTCACCGTGCACACCCCTCAGAACGGCGCTGCCTGGCACAAGTTCCCCGACAACTGCAGTGTTCTGCGTCTGTGCGTCCACAACAGTAGCCGGGAGCTTCAGGTGGCTCCTGGGCACTGGTGTGGCTGCGGAACTGAATCCTAAAACTTTACTCAACTGGAAACTAGTTTAGACGGCCATCTCGAGAAGCTGAGCTCCCGGAGGGGCAGGGGTCGTGTCTGTCCTGCTTCCCACCGTTTGCGCCCCACCTGGAAGAGGGCCTGGCACTCCACCACGTGCTCGAGAACAATGGCAAAGCAGGAGAGTGCAATCATCACTGCTCGCCCGTCTCCACCCCGACTCGCAGCAGGAGGGACTGTTTCTGTGCCTGTCCCCTCACGCCCTGGCCGCGGTCACAGCCCGGCCCCCCGACCTTGCCCCGGGCAGCAAGGGTGCTCTGGGCAGGAGCCCGCGGTGCACTCTGCCCTCGTGGCCCGGCGCCCAGCACGGAGCTTGTGAGCCGAAGCCTGGCAGCACGAGGTGGGGGGAAGGACCCCCGGACACTCTGGCAAGCGCTCCTCCGAACTGACAGAGATGAAGCAGCTCCCTGCTCTTTCTGCTTGGGGACGCCTGAGAATTAAACAAAAGAAAATCAACGGAGACCTCTCACCAGGCCCAAAGACGAAGAGGGCTGCCACCACCAGCATTTATACGTAAACCAGGAGGCTTCGTATCTCCGCTCGCCAAGGCGGGTGGAAAGGAAGGCGAGGGTGAGACCCCCCACTCCGCCTGCCCGGCCGGCACCCTCAGAGGTCTGCCCTTCCCAGCCGTGGTTATGCATCCCCCGCTGTCCAGCGGGGCTGGAAGACCCGTCCCAGCCAGCTTTTGTTTAGAGGCGACCCAACTGAGACACAGGAGCCCATCTCTCTTGCTGACTGGGAGTCTGGAATCTTCGAGAAGCCTGTAACTCACATCTCCCCTGGCTCAGACAACAGCATTTCTAGCCGTTAGTCCTGGAGCCGGGGTAATTGTAGCTGGGGGAAAAAATCATAACATTACCCAGAATATTCTGAGTGGAAGGGGCACTCAGAACACATTAAAGAGCTTACATGGAGGCCGTTTGAAAAAAGACAGATGGACAGGGAGCGCTTAGATCTCAAAAGCCAGGCCTCTCATTCCCTCAGAGAATGCTTTCTGTTTCAGCTAACAGGTTTCAAACAGCGCTCCTGGCAAACCGTCACACCATAAGGATCTTATTTAAGCAAACGATCAAACACAGTTAGGACAGAAATGTGTGGAGAAAATCAGAAGACCTTGAAGTTGTATACCAAGAAGGGAAAAAATGAAAGCCCTGTGCCCGGCTTCTCTTTGGCTAAAGACCCCCAGCCCCCCGGGAGCCCCCAGGAATGTGGGTGGGAGCCGCCAGGGTGACCTGGTGGGGCTGTGGGTCCCACGTCCCCAGGAGACCCGGCAAACTGGCCTGGAGTGCGAAATGACCCCAGCCTTCCACCATCTGCTGGGCAACAGCTGTCTCACACAGCAAGCCCGAATTTTCAGGAGGAAACAAGAAATGTAACGATGATGTTGACTTCGCAAGCCTCAGCCCTGGGGGCCCTCTTCCAGGACGCCCCCTGAACCCCGTGTCTGATGACGCACTCCGCGGCGTCCTTTCGTCACGGGCTCCCTGGCCTGCCAGCCCACTTAGCGCCCTTGGGACCTCACCCCCACTGAGGACGGTACGCGGCCCTCTGCCCACGAGCAGGCCGTGGCCAGCCCCTTCAGGCTGAGCTGGACCTGCCTCAGGCAGTCTCACCACCTTGGAGCTGGACGCCCACCTCTGTACGTCCATCCCCACCCAGACCTCCCTGGAGTCAAGAATACACACAGGCTGTCTGACTTCCATCCGCGGGGCATCTGGAGCTTAAGATGCCCCCAGAGCCTTTCTCACCTCCACACTCGGGGACCCCACCACCTCTCCAGCTGCTCCTCCCTGACTCCTCCATCAGCACACCCCACTGGCTCTACATCCAAAACCGACCTCAAATCTGACCGCCTCTCCCCGTTTTCGCTCTAGGCTTCAGTCTGGATCAGGCCAGAGGACATTCTTTACCCACCTTCCATCTGAAGCTAGGAAAGAGACACCATTCGAGGACAGCTGTCCAGTCTCCCTTAAGCAGCATTAATTCTTTGTAATTTCCGCCCCAAGTTCTGGAGAATGGCTACCCATCCCCAAATTCTTGCCTGGAGAAGCCCCACAGAGCAGCCGGTGGCTACAGCCCGTGGGGTCGGACACGACAGAACGACTGACACTTTCACGCCCCTTCACTTTCTGTGCTGCGCGGCACTTCAGGGGCGGGACTTCCCTTCACCCCCACGTGCCCGCACCGAGCCTGCATCACCCTCGGCCTGGCCTGCAAGGGCCCCTCCACCCCAGCCTCCCTCCCTGCCGGGCTCACTGTGTCCCACCCAGGGCCTTCACGCGGGATGCTCTGCCCCAGCCTGTGCGGGTGGGAGCCTTCTCGCCCTGAGGGCCACGTCAGCCTGACCCCCGTCTCGGCAGGGCCTGCCGCCCCTCCCGCCTCTCCCTGTCTTCTCCCTGTCTCCGTCCGCTCTTCAGCCGTCTCCACGGTTCCCACGTCTGCCTGCTCTTTGGAGTCCTCAGCAGGACACCCAAGCCGCGCAGAAGAGTGCCGAAGGGCCTGGCGGACGAGTGCCTGCTTACACAGACGGGCGGCTGAGTGTGCTGCGATAAGAGCGGGCCCAGCCACGTCCACCTGACGCTCGAGAGCCCAGAGACTGATCGTCAGAGTCCCAGCTGCTCCAGCAGGCGGTGCTGCCCTGGAACCGCGCCGGCTCCCGGCAGCGATTTTCTCCTCCTTTTACTTCTTAGGGCCCACCCAGCCCCCAAAGAGCACAAGGCCAAGGCATCAAGACTTAGCTCAGGTTCTGCAGCCTCCACATAAACCTAAGGCACATGGCGCTCCTCCACCATCCTCCAAGGCACCGATTACCCCCACCCACCTCAGGAACACCAGACAGGCTTAAGGATTCCTCATCACCCACCCCCCACCCCCGCCACTCCATCTTTATCAGGCTCCCCGATGGCTCAGGTGCTGAAGAATCCTTCTGCAATGCAGGAGACCTCGGTTCGATTCCTGGGTCAGGGAGATCCCCTGGAGAAGGGAGAGGCTACCCACTCCAGTATTCTTGGGCTTCCCTGGTGGCTCAGAAAGGCTTCCTCATCACCCCCCCCCCACCCCCGCCACTCCATCTTTATCAGGCTCCCCGATGGCTCAGGTGCTGAAGAATCCTTCTGCAATGCAGGAGACCTCGGTTCGATTCCTGGGTCAGGGAGATCCCCTGGAGAAGGGAGAGGCTACCCACTCCAGTATTCTTGGGCTTCCCTGGTGGCTCAGATGTTAAAGAATCCACCTGCAACGTGAGAGACCTGGGTTCGATCCCTGGGTGGGGAAGATCCCTTGGAGGAGAGAAAGGCTACACATTCCAGTCTTCTGGCCTGGAGAATTCCATGGACTGTATAGTCGATGGGGTCACAAAGAGGCAGACATGACCGAGCAACTTTCACTTTCATCTTTTTTTAATATTTAAGAATTTCTATGCACCTTTAAAAACCCAGCTCAGACATCACGTCCCTCAAGAAGTCTTCTTGGAGTCAACCTCGGCCTTCTCAACGCTGCCCTCAAATAAGCCTGGCCACAATTGCTGCAGCAATCAAGTCACAAAGTGGCCGGCCCCAGTGTGTGTCCTGCTCGAGCCTAGCGCTCTCCAGGGGCAGGGATGAACAGACGCAGTAACTCATGGCTCTGGCAAGGGTGACGGTGAAACGGGGAGCTGCATGTCTGTCTGACAAGCTTCACTCACATGCCCGTAAGCACACAGGCCCTCCCGCACTTGGGGTCCCCGTCACGGGCACACCCTGGACCTTCCCCTCTGCAGGGTTGGATGAGAGTTTTAATGAGGCAGCTAGCGGGTTTTCAGCAGCATCTCTCTCCCGTTAAGGCTGTGGGCCCCCAGGGCAGAGGCCTCATTCTCTGCTGCACCTCCCAGGCGCGCTGGAGGTGCTCCACAATCCTCGGCTGCTCGAGACCGGGCGGGCGGAAGGGGGAAGGCTGGGCGGAGCAGGAGAGGAAGGCTGGCTGCTGCGGCAGCAGTGGGCGGCCGGGGCGCGGGCTCACCTGTAGGAGTCTCCGTCCCTGTTGTAGTCACACAAGAGGTAGTCCTTCCCCACCACCTTGTCTCTGGCGATTTTCAGTGGCTGGTCAACCGAGGACAGGAGGTCTTCACACAGGCTGGGCACCTGGGGGGAGAGAGAAAGAGGCAGAGCCGGGTCAGGACCGCACGTCACGCCCCGGCGGGCTAGCGCACCGCAGCTGGCCCGTGGTCAGCATGTTGAACATCTGGCCCTTGGTGCCCTGCCAGAACCAGGGGCCCGTTCCTTTCTTTTCCAGATGTGTCCGACACCAACTGCGTCCCGCTATAAAGAAAGCTGTTCTTGGATTACAGTGGAGCGTGAGTTCCCACACGGCCTTCCCTCCAACCTGAGTGCAGCGTGAATGACGGGCCGCCAGGGTGGTCCAGCACATCTGAGTACGTGTGTGCCGGGACCTGGTCTCTGGAGGCAAAGCACGAGCTGGAGTCCTGAGAAGGGAAACACTTCACACACACAGGAACCCAGCGAACTCGGGGGGAGAAGAGCCTGTGCGTGCCGGTCGCTCCACAGGCTCCCACACCGGGTGGAGTTTCCAGCTCTTTCCAAGCCCCCGGCCAAGCATTATCAGGTCGGCGCATCGCATCCGCCCTACCTGTGGCAAAGGTAGCTTCCCGCCAGCGTCCCCCGTGCTGAGCTCCAGCTGCTGTGCTCAGGCTGACCCTCCTGGGAGCCCTCACTGGGGAGGGGGGCCTGGAATCCCAGGGCAAACACTGCGAAACTGGACGCAGAGCTCTGCTAGGAACCAGGCCTCCGGCCTCTTCCTCCCAACTCAAACCTCAACTTCCACCAAAATATTCCAGGCAGGGAGGGCTGCGTCCTCAGGAACGGATTCCTCCAGGCTTGAGTCACTTCTACACTCTCTTTTCAACATGCTGACTTACTCGCTTCATGGGCCTGGGTTAATGCAGGCCCCGCTGTATCGTTTACCAGACGAGTGGGCCGCAATGGCACCAACAACCCTTCCACGTGGAAAGTTAAATCATGTGGCAGACACCCATGGCAGTCCCTGGGTGCCCTGGAAGACCCTCGCCGCGACCAGACACACAGGCAGGGGTCGCTGCCACCTTGGAGACCACCGGCCTCCACGGGCTTCCCGAGGCCCCTCTGCTGACTGGGGGGCGCTTCACACCTCCCAGGCGCGCTGGAGGTGCTCCACAATCCTCGGCTGCTCGAGACCGGGCGGGCGGAAGGGGGAAGGCTGGGCGGAGCAGGAGAGGAAGGCTGGCTGCTGCGGCAGCAGTGGGCGGCCGGGGCGCGGGCTCACCTGTAGGAGTCTCCGTCCCTGTTGTAGTCACACAAGAGGTAGTCCTTCCCCACCACCTTGTCTCTGGCGATTTTCAGTGGCTGGTCAACCGAGGACAGGAGGTCTTCACACAGGCTGGGCACCTGGGGGGAGAGAGAAAGAGGCAGAGCCGGGTCAGGACCGCACGTCACGCCCCGGCGGGCTAGCGGCACCGCAGCTGGCCCGTGGTCAGCATGTTGAACATCTGGCCCTTGGTGCCCTGCCAGAACCAGGGGCCCGTTCCTTTCTTTTCCAGATGTGTCCGACACCAACTGCGTCCCGCTATAAAGAAAGCTGTTCTTGGATTACAGTGGAGCGTGAGTTCCCACACGGCCTTCCCTCCAACCTGAGTGCAGCGTGAATGACGGGCCGCCAGGGTGGTCCAGCACATCTGAGTACGTGTGTGCCGGGACCTGGTCTCTGGAGGCAAAGCACGAGCTGGAGTCCTGAGAAGGGAAACACTTCACACACACAGGAACCCAGCGAACTCGGGGGGAGAAGAGCCTGTGCGTGCCGGTCGCTCCACAGGCTCCCACACCGGGTGGAGTTTCCAGCTCTTTCCAAGCCCCCGGCCAAGCATTATCAGGTCGGCGCATCGCATCCGCCCTACCTGTGGCAAAGGTAGCTTCCCGCCAGCGTCCCCCGTGCTGAGCTCCAGCTGCTGTGCTCAGGCTGACCCTCCTGGGAGCCCTCACTGGGGAGGGGGGCCTGGAATCCCAGGGCAAACACTGCGAAACTGGACGCAGAGCTCTGCTAGGAACCAGGCCTCCGGCCTCTTCCTCCCAACTCAAACCTCAACTTCCACCAAAATATTCCAGGCAGGGAGGGCTGCGTCCTCAGGAACGGATTCCTCCAGGCTTGAGTCACTTCTACACTCTCTTTTCAACATGCTGACTTACTCGCTTCATGGGCCTGGGTTAATGCAGGCCCCGCTGTATCGTTTACCAGACGAGTGGGCCGCAATGGCACCAACAACCCTTCCACGTGGAAAGTTAAATCATGTGGCAGACACCCATGGCAGTCCCTGGGTGCCCTGGAAGACCCTCGCCGCGACCAGACACACAGGCAGGGGTCGCTGCCACCTTGGAGACCACCGGCCTCCACGGGCTTCCCGAGGCCCCTCTGCTGACTGGGGGGCGCTTCTGAGCTCAGCCCGGAAGGCACTGTCTGGCACCCCCGGGAGGCGGCGACCGTGCCCCGTGACTCACAGCTGTTTCATGTGAGCAAAACACTGGGCAGCACCCTAGACACACACACACACATGCACGAGCACACGCACATACACACACACATGCACGCACCATCAGCCCCCTTACACGCCGCGCTTATTTCAGAATTCCTTCTGGATGCAAAACCCACCTGACCTGTGTGCTCAACTCCCTCCCTGAAAAAGACACACAAACAAAAACGGGGCTGTTTTCAGTTAGCTCTGGTGCTGAGAACACCGGGCGGCGGTCACGTGTCGGGCGGCAGTCACGTGTCGCGCCCTACGCCGGGCCCTCCACAGATGGTGTGCTGCCTAGCGGAAGCTCACACGCGCTTGTGAAGCCGCAACGTGCTATTTCCACCCCACAGTCACTAGCTCACCCAAGGCCCACACAAGGAGAAGGCAGCAGAGGCACAAGTCTCCCCCTCCAACTGCAGCCCTGGCTTAATAGACAGCGACGAGGGAGGAGGACGTCAACGTTAAAGAAACTACGGTCATGGCCTCCAGCCCCACCATTTTATGGCAAACAGAAGGGGAAAAGTGGAAGCAGGGGCAGATTTTTTTGGGGGGCCTAAAATTACTGAAGACAGTGACTGCAGTGATGAAACCGAAAGCCACCTGCTTGGAAGGAACTACGACAAACCCAACAGTGTACTCAAAACAGAGACGCTACTCTGTCAACCAAGGTCCATACAGTCCAAGCTGTGGATTTCTCAGTAGTCAGGTACAGACGTGAAAGCAGAAGTCGCGCAGTCGTGTCCGACTCTTTGTGACCCAAAGGACTATACAGTCCATGGGATTCTCCAGGCCAGAAGACTGGAGTGGGTAGCTGTTCCCTTCTCCAGGGTCTTTTCCCAGCCCAAGGATTGAACCTAGGTCTCCCGCATTGCAGGTGGATTCTTCACCACCTGGGCTACCAGGGAAGCCCCCAGATGTGAGAGCTGGACCACAAAGACGGCTGAGCACCGAAGAATCGATGCTTTTGAACTGTGGCGTTGAAGAAGACTCTTCAGAGTCCCTTGGACTGCAAGGAGATCAAACCAATCCATCCTAAAGGAAACTAACCCTAAATATTCATTGAAGGACTGATGCTGAAGCTCTAATACTTTCCACTTTCCAGTGGAAAGACCTGACTCAATGGAAAAGACCCTGATACTGGGAAAGATTGAGGACAGGAGGAGAAGGGGATGACAGAGGATGAGATGGTTAGATAGCATCAACTACTCAACGGACGTAAATCTGAGAAAATTCTAGGAGACGGTGGAGGACAGGAGAGCCTGGTGTGCTGCAGTCTATGGGGTTGCAAAGAGCAGGACACAACTTAGAGACTGAACAAGAGGAAGGAGCGTGCACGTCCACGGTACGCCTGCTGGGAAATGACCCCCCCACAGCTCAGCTATGGAAGGCCACAGAGGCTTTCACCTAGAAAAGTCCAAACCAAGGCAAGGAAGATTTCAGTAGCCTCCGCCCAGGGCAGCTGGGATTCGCAGGGGCCTTGCTTTCCGGTCGGTGGCCTCGTGGAATGGCCCCAGGCACCTATGCGCCTGCCCAGCAGGTGACAGCCTCTGCCTGGCATCACTGCTCCCCTGGGCTGGAACCTTGGCTCACCTGTTGGGCCCTGGCACTACTGGCCTGATCTACCCTGGATTGCAGTAGAGACCACGCGAGCAGGCTCTGAGGTCACACTTCCCCATTCTACTCCTCACTGGCGCCTTGGCCTGGGGCAGCTTACTGGACTTCCTCATCGCCTGCAGAGTGGGAAAAAGAAGAACCAACCCAGCTGAGGGTGGTGCCTTCTGGGACTCAGCACGGCGCCCAGCGGAGAGTAAGCGTGCTGTCAGGGACCGAGGCGCCGATGTCGCTGCCCACCGCCCCCACGCTGTCCCTGCCTGCTGCCCTCAGCCAGCAGTTCCAGCCTGGGCAGCAGGAGCTCCAGCCTAGCCCACACCTGCGCGCACAGTGCCGCCCCAGGTGCCGGAGGGAATGCGCCGCCGAGCGCCAGCTCTGCCCAGAGCCACACCGCCCTCTCCCCCAGCCCTGTGTGGGCAGCTGAGAGCCAGCACAGGACGCTCCCGAGATGATGGGACTTGGTATAAAACAGGCTTGACTTCACTCCTATCCAAGAGGCTAATGTGTGGAACAAAGGTATTTAAGCAATTTCTTCCAAGCACTTATACTAACACTGAAACCAGCTTTGTTGTTTTTTTTTTAACACTGACTTTTCACTCTCTCCCCAGAATATAAGTTTTTCCAGAGCAAGGACTTACTTTGATCCTGTTCACCATAGAATCCTTGGTCCCTGGACAGTGAATGACACACAGCAAGCCCTTGAAACACAGCAGGGGGTGGAGAAAGGGAGGACTTTCACAGCACGTGTGCGTGTGCGTGTGTGTGCGCGCCAACTAGTTTCAGTCGTGTCCAACTCTCTGCAACCCCATGGACCACAGCCTGCTGGGCCCCTCTATCTGTGGGATGCCATGCCCTCCTCCAGGGGATCTTCCCGACCCAGAGATTGAGCCCACATGTCCTGCGCTAGCAGGTGGCTTCTCCACTGCTGGCACCATCTAGAGGCCCCTCTTACAACACGGGGCCCCCGAGGCCAAGCAGCTCTGCATTAGTGACCTGATGCACGGCAAGACTCTTCAGCCAGAGCGTCTGGTCAGGCGCTCAGCACCGACGGCCGCCAACCACCGTGTCAGTGTGGCTCCAGCCAGGCATCGCAAACCGGAGCCGGCTCTGCGGTGGGAGTTTCATCGGAAGTCCTGGGTGTGTGTGTGTGTGTGTGTATGCAGGAGTCTTAGTGTAAGTCCTGGGTGTGTGCCCTGGGTGTGTACATATGCAGGAGTCTTAGCAGAAGTCCTGGGTGTGTGTGTCTATGTGTGTGTCCCAGGTGTGTGTGTGTGTGTATGTAGGAGTCTTAGCGGAAGTCCTGGGTGTGTGTCTATATGTGTCTATAGATGTGTGTCCTGGGTGTGTACGCACACGAGAGTCTTCGTGGAAGTCCTAGGTGTGTGGGTGTGTTTGTTACCACATGACCCCAAGGAGCACAGCCACCGTACAGGCTGAGAACCGAGAGACCTGGGTTCGTGCCCCTGCCTGCTGCTGACTCGCACGCAGGCTGGGCCCGAGGCGGTTTGTCTGGCCAACAGCAGGGGAGCCGCATCAGACACAGACCGCCGCTGCACTGCGGTAGGGGCCTCACGGCTTCAGTGCAGACAATTCGGGTAAAGACAGACTCTCATCAAAACGACGTCAAGTTGTTCCTATGGGTAAACGTATTCACCCCTTATTTGAGAATGCTTTCTTTTGGGGGGGGGTTGTTAAAATCTCTGAAATCTTATGAGAGGATGGGTTTGTTTTAAAGGTTCACAACCCAATGACCCCTCCTCCTCCTCTTTAAATATGTCTGGCCTGGTTAAAGTGAAAAAACGAGGCAGCCAGTTTTCTGCAAAGTGGGACCCAGTCCTTTCTGCTGCCCCAGCAGATCTGGGTACTTTCTAGGTCAGCATAAAGGCGTAGAAGCGACCCCCCAGCACCCCACTTTGTAACTCAAGTCCTTCGAAGAACAAAGCAGATTAAAGCAACAGGGCAGGGGGTTGATCCGTGGGACTGGCCGTCAGCAACAGCCATTCCTGCTGCCCGCTCGGCCTCCTGTCCTGCTCCTCCATCCACATGGTCAGCCAGGGATGACCTCCACGCTGCCAGCACCCGCCACGGGCGACCAGAGGGCCTCAGCCGCTGCTGTATGCGGGGAAGAGTGCTTCTGGGCCATGGAGGGCGGTGGACGGCTCACCTTCTCTCTGTCAGGGCAGCCGGGCTGGGGGTGCAGCAGGCATCCGGAGACCCCCTCCCTGCGTTCCTGGGCACAGCAGAGCCGTGGAGACCGTACCTGAGTGCGGATCCAGCCCGCCTGGAAGGTCTGCGCCTAGACTCCGCAGAATCTACGGCCGGGAACTAGCCCGCCTCAGGAAAACCTGCATCTCAGCTGCGACTCACAATGCCGCAGCGGCGCACAGACACACTCAGGGCACTCGCGAGTGACGGCTGCCTCGCCCAACGCTGAGAAGCACGGACGGTGATTCGTCCCGAGGATTCTCCACCCCCACTGGTACAAAGAATTTCTGCCTCCCAGATAAACTCTAAACCTGGGCCACATCCTCGCATACGCCTTCGCTCCACCTGTCCTGTTTCTCTGATCAAAGACAAGATGCACTGTAAGAACAACCTTACTGTCGTCATGGGGAAAGGGGAGTGTGGACTTCACGGTGAGCCTCTCCCCAACCCTCCACTTCCACCTGCGCCCTCGGAAACCACCAGGCTGTCCTACGCACTGTTCCGGGACACAGAAGTCTGAGCATGCGTTCTTTCACTAAAAAACCCTCCTTGCTTCTGGATAAGGGAATGCACTGGTCAGTTACATTCTCATTTCAGATACATAATGAATAATATTTTAGTGTAAGAATGCCTGGCTGCCCTGGTGGCTCAGAGGGAAAAGCGTCTGCCTGCAATGCGGGAGACCCGGGTTTGATCCCTGGGTGGGGAAGATCTCCTGGAAAAGGGAATGGCAACCCACTCCCGTACTCTTGCCTGGAAAATCCCACAGACAGAGGAGCCTGGTGGGCTACATTCATGGGGTTGCGAAGAGTTGGACACAACTAAGCAACTTCATCATAAGTATGTCTAATTATACTGATCCTACGATATTGATCCTACCACCCTGCAAGGATCAGCCCAAACTCCCAACTTCTTTACCAAGATGCCAAACTCTCTGGACTCCTGCAGTGCCGGGGGCGTGGACTGAGCCCCGCGCTGGGGACGGCTGTCCTGACACTGCCCTGGGCTGCGCTTAGCATTCTTCACCAAGCCCCGAGCCGGGTCCCCCAGAGGCTGGTCCCCAGACCCGAGCCAGCAACGCACACACTGGCGGGTGCTCCGGCGTGCTGGTGAAAGTGGGCGTCAACCCTGTGATCTGAGGCCACAGGACAGATGCAGAACGAAGTAGTCTATCTCTGAAATCCAGCCAGTCAGTTAACGACTCTCTCCCTGCACTCGTCCCAACCCTGCCCTGCGCCGCCGCCTCTTGTCAAGTGCTTGCAACAGGGAAGGAATCACATTCAGCCCCAGGGATCACGAGCTTGCAAGCAATTTAAAAGGAAGGACAGGTCCAGACAAAGCCAGGAGATCCCTTCAATGTGCTTTTCCTCTGCGGCCTTGGAGCCCGAGGCAGGCCTGTCGACCACTCGAGAATGGATGGTTTCTGTCCAGGCTGCCCATCTAATCTGTTTAACGGCCTTTGCAAGCAATGTCCAGAAAACACAAAGGTGTCAGACCAATCCAAGCTGTTGGGGGGGATTTAAGCCTAATTTCAAGTGATGTGGAATAATAAACAACGCTGCCTGGGCCAAGACAGCTGTCCCACCCTCCTCCTGGCGGTCAAGTTCAGCCCTCCACCACTGGTACCCACCCCCACCTGGCTCACGGGTGCCCAGACAGGATTAGAAGGTGGAAGGCAGGAGAGAGGCCAGCAGGCCGAGATCCACGGCCTCAGGGGACACCGTAAGCAAGACAAGAATCGAGAAGAGGAGGATGGAACCGCCGGTGCAAGGTGGGGCCCGCCGGGCGCTGTAAACTCTGCCTGTGACGCCTCCTTAAATCCTCCCCACAGCCCTGCATACAGACTCACGGTCCCTCTTCCAAAGAAAGGCCTTAGAGAAGTCACTTGCCCCAAGTCACACAGCTCCCAGCCAGTGTTTAAGAAAAGACATGCGAGATGCAGCTGGGTTAAAAAAACACAACGGGAATTACATCCCCTCTTGCTGTTGCCCCAGACGGCATACTTTCCCACTATCAAGCCCAACAGCTGATCACATGAAGAGATACAAATCAGAAGCTTCCGGCCACGAGCGAGGCTTGTGTTCGGGCCGCCATATGGTTCTACTTTGTCTCTTTCCTTCTCCAATAGTTATTAATGTTGAAAAAAACTGCTCAACCAGAAAGAGAAACTCGAGATGAACCTTAAAGAAAAAAAAAGGCACAAAAGCCAGGCCAGTTCAACTCCATGGATAACCTAACTCAGGGCGCCATGTCCCTAGGGCCAAATGAACACATTCTGTCTTTTGATCTGCCCGCTGGCTGAGAGCCCACCACCAGAGAGATAAGAATCGAAAACAGACCCTGCTCGCTGGGTCGCACGCTCAGATGGGGAACGTGGCCGCAATCATGGCTGGGCAGAGGCGGTGGGTCAAGATGCCGGAGCTTCCTGCCCGCGGCCAGCAGAGGTCTCTGCTTACAACCTGTTCCTTTTTTCCAGGGCCTCAAACTTCCCTCAATTCTCCCTAATAAAAATTTAAAAACGAGAGTGTTTCTGGCGACACACACGGCCCATCAGAAATCCACCTCTGGGGCGGCATCCTGAAAAACACCAATCCCCAAATCAAAGCCAGGTTCAGATCCGTGGTCTGCCACTTCCTGGCAGAGTGTGCCCCTCCTGAACCTCGGAACCAGGGGCTGCAGAGCTGCCTCTAGGACTCTGAGTACCAGGTGCGGGTGAGGTGCTGTGGATCCAGAGGCAGACGAGGCGGACGGGTGCAGCCCTGCTCTTGCAAAGCGCACTCCAACCACTGGAAACAGGCAAGGCGGGAGGAGCCTCCCCGAGGGCTGAGGGCCGTGGCAGGAGGGGGACCACAGGGCCCGTGACCCGGGCGGCAGACCGAGAGGACCAGGGGTGAAGGAGTGGGGAGGACCCGGGGAGACCGAGTCTGGGGAGTGGGGAGGGGCCTCGGCTGGGGGAGCGGAGCCCGCGGGCCCCCTCAGGGTGATGCCAGGCCCTGCACTGTTCCATAAAGCGCCACCTCCGCCAACCTCCCAGGTTTAAGCACGCGCTGGAGGACCCATCTGTGAAGGCGGGCCCAGGCCCCCATGGGCGGACAAGACGAGGGGCTGCCCCTCCTACCGCCCCGCCGGCGGGCTCCAGAGGGAGGAGAGCTGGGGAGGACCTGGGGTCTGCACGGCCCCTGCCTGGGCCCCTCCACCCCTGCTGCACCGCGGGCCAGGACCCCCGCACCCTCGTGTCTCGGGTCCTGACCGTCTCCCAGCGAGGCTATCGAAGGCCTCGCAGGGCGGTGCCCTTTCAGTGCCAGTTCAGACTGTTCTTCCTCTGAAGACTCAACGCTCTGAGAGTGCACTTGGAAGGAGGGCTTCCCAGGAGGCGCAGAGCTAAAGAACGTGCCTGCAGTGCGGGAGACGCGGGTTCAGTCTCTGCGACGGGAAGGTCCTCTGGAGGAAGAAATGGCGACCGACTCCGGTGCCTCTGCCTGGGAAACCCCACGGACAGAGGAGTCTGGTGGGCCACAGTCCACGGAGTCACAGAGGAGTCGGACACGACTCACTGATTGACCACCGCCACCAGTTTGAAGGGAACGTGAAGTGCACGTGATGAGAGTGAAGAAGCGACTTCCAGATCTCAGCAGCAGCACATCACGCGTGAGCCGCGCCTCCTGGACCCAGGCCCGGCTCGAGCTCCACACCAGCACGCACTGCCCGCCGGGCTCTGGCGCTGAGGGTCTAACACACGTGCAGCAGCCAACGTTCAGGAATCGGTTCCAATCAACACATTTTACTCTGCTCAGAGATGCATTTTTCACATGCCATTAACAACACAGAGCTTTCTCAGGAAACAATAAGCCCGTGCTTCTTCTCTTAGGCAGGTGCCTCAAACCACCCCCAGATGGGGGTAATAAAAACTCCCCCAATAATAAACAAACGCAGACTTCCTGGGCTAGGTTTCAGCCACTCATCCCCCAGGGCTCGGCCCCCTGGAAGCTCACAGCCTGGAGTGAGAGGCCAGAAAGGCTTTTCTTAGGGAGAGTCGGAACAAAGAGAAGACAGGCTGAAAGGAGCAATTAAAATCAGGACACGTGGGTCACCCAGGGGCACACGAGCTTCCTGTTTTCCACGTGTAACCCTATGCTTCCCGAAGGGGGCAGGCCAGGTGCTTGGGGCCTAATTAAATTCGCCGTTCCCTGGCCAGCAGTGACCTCATCACCTGTGCACACAGAGGGGCCAGGGTTCTCCTAAGCTGCCTGGAAGAGCTGGGCCCCAGGGACTGGGCGCACTACACAAGCACCTTCGAGAAGTCAGAGGCGGAGACTCAGTGCGTCCCACATTACCCAGCCTGAGTCCAGAGGGCTGCACACATCCACCGAGCCGCGGTCAGGGGCTGTAGCACAAGGGCGGCCACCGCCCCGGCCGGTAGCAGGCAGAGGTGCCACCCCCCAGCCCGGGCCCAGCCTCCTGCTACAGCCCTGCCCACAAGCCCCCACCACCCCACTGCTGTCCCCCAGCCCATCTCTCAGCCTGGATCACCTGTCCCCCCAGTGCCACCTGGAGAGCCCCACTTCTCCTCCAAGGTCCCCTTCCACACACGCCCAAGGCTTCCTAGCCATGGTAATCCCATCATCCACAGTCTGCGAGCCGTGCCCCCAACACCCTGGACCAGACCCAGCCTGGGGCCCAAGATTCAGGGTGGGGGGCTCTTTCCTCAGGGCAGGGAGGTCTGTGTGGTCTCGAGCCAAGTGGGATACTGGAAGGACTTCCTAAACGTCCAGTCAGTGGGACTGTTCTGAACTGTGGAAAACCAGGGCCACTCGGGGGGAGCTCTGATCCCTCTTATCTCCTTCTGGCCATGCTGGGTCTTGGCTGTGGCCCACAGGATCTTCGGTCTTTGCTGCAGCTTGCAAGACCTTTTCTGTTGTTGCGACATGCGGGATCTTCATGGCGGCATGTGGCATCCAGTCTCCTGACCAGGGATTAAACCCCGGCGCCCTGCACAGCGAGCTTGGACCACCGGAGAAGCCTCCAAGTTCTGACCTCCTGAAGCTCCCCCGAAACATCCCGTGCTGGACCAGGGCCTGGCTGGGTGGGCGAGATGGACACGGAGGGCCAGGGCCAGGGAGGTGCCACGTCACCGAGTAGGGTGCAGACTCAAGCTTCCGCACCCCCTCCCCGGGGGTTGCCAACCGCTCTGCCCCCTCACTCCACGCAGGTGCCCCCAGGAGCTGCGCCCACAGCCTCCCCTTCTGAGGAAGGCTCCTGAGACAGAGTGGAAGCCTCCTCCCAGGCGGCCCGCGGCCCTGCTTTCTCAGGCTGAGGGTGAAAAAGCATTATTAAGGCGCTGGCTGCATTCTTACAAATCACCTCCTACTTTTCTGGGGAAAATACTAGGTAAAAATACATGAAAACAATTCATTTTTGAAAAGACAGAGCGATTTCATGGGCAGGACAGAGGATCCTTCTATTTTAGTTTCCTATTTTAACATCATCAGTATTAAAGCAAAGATCCTAAGGACTGCAAACTTTTCTTTTTAAGTGCCTGCTATGCACGAAAGACTCTTCTAAGCACAGAATACATATCCTCATTTTAAAATCATGGCAACCCTGTACGAACCAGTTTATGCCAAATTTCTTACCAGCTTACAGAGGAGTACACAGGCACAGAGAGGCCGAGCTCACACAGTTTGGAGCGGCAGTCAGAACTGAAGGAAACCCATCCACTCCCACCCCAGGCCCCTCAGAGCCCTTGCAGGGCGGCCAGGGAGCCCATGAGCCTCCAAGCCACATGCCACAGTCCTGGCTCCGCCCACCACACACGCCAAACTCTCGTGACCACCGCCTCCTGAACCACCTGGGGAGCGCACCAGGACCCGGTGACGCTACTGATGCCACTCGTGCGTGAGTCTCTGAGAGGCAGGGATGGCCAGCACTGGTGCGCCACGTTATAGGAGATAGACTCAGAAAAGCTAGTGGCCTTTTTTTTCCCTTTCCCCTCCCTTGGCACAAAAAATCATCCGGGCTGGCTGACCACAACGTTTCACACCGGATTCCTTCCACTGGACGGATGTCTCAGCAAGGCTTTGTTTTCATTTCACTGAGTCACTCAGAGAAAATGACGCACACCAAGTGAAGCTGTAACTCTTCCTACTGGGGAAACAGCTCCACTCAGGAGCAGCAGATGTGTGCCCTGTGCTGGCCGTGTCTGCCCGGATCAAGAGCGCCTCTGTGTTTCCACTTTGGCTCATTAGAAGTAAAACTCAAATCCGGCAGATACAGTCTGCCTAAGTGTGTGAGAGGTGAAATCAGCGTCCCCAGGCTGAAAGTCTCAGAGGGGAGAGAGCAGGGCACAGGGGAGGTGCTCTGGGCCCTGGAGGGGGAGGACTGGATGCTGCAGACACGAGGTGTGCCTCCGGAGTGCCTCTGGGGAGGCGGAGGCACGGGTGAGGCTGGGGAACAGGTCTCAAGGGGCTGACGCCTTCGCTCGGCTGTAAAGGCTGAAGCTCGCAGGTGGGGAGTGGGTCACGCAGAAGCTGGCGGGACTCTCCCCGGTCGGAGAAGTGAGGCGTGGAGAGTCGAGCACAGAGGGTCACACGACTCTGTGAAGACGCGGAAAGACCCTTGAATACTTTAAGGGTGGGGGGGTGATAGTATGTGGGTTATATCTACATAATCACAACTATATCTCTCTGTTTAAAGAGTCAGTGGAGAGAACATTCCAGGCAGACAGCATAGGAATGCCCATGGAACTATTGTAAGTTCAGTGAAAACACAAAACACCACTTGGGGTTTCCAGCAGGTAACAGGATGCTACGTGACCTACGTTCCGGTGTAAAAAGTGACCCCCAAGCATGCGGCATCCGGAGCAGGGTCAACCCTTCTCTTCACTCGAGAATCTTCCCAGCTGCTTACAACCTTGTGCTCTCCTACATCACAACAGATCAATGCAGCACGCGAAGGGAACACACCACCACCTGGAGGCTGGGGCGGGTCTCAGAGAAGTGGGGCTGGATCACCAGATGAGCCGCAGCTGCCCTAGGCCTCAGTCTTCTCATCTCGAAAATGGAACCAAACTGAACAAGGTGGGGCTGTGATTCTCCAAGGCAGAGAAGAGGCAGTCGGTGGGGAGTGGGTGCCGGCCGGTGGAGACCTGGGGACTCTGAGTGGTTAAAAGAAGAGAGGAAGTCTGGGCCCACCTCTGTTTTGTTCCAGTTTGGCAAAAGACTGAGTTTGAAAGGAGGGCTCCACTAGCTTTTAAAAGGAAGAAAACACTCAACTAGATGACGAGTAAGCATCACTTCACGTTAAGGTCCTACGAAATTTCACAGGGCGAGACTTCAGTTCACCACCTTACGCTCTCTACAGCCATTCGGGACGCGGTGGCTCAGATGGTAAAGCGCCTGCCTACAACGGGGAGACCAGGTTCAGTCCCCAGGTCGGGAAGATCAGGAGAAGGCAGTGGCAACCCCCTCCAGTACTCTTGCCTGGAAAAATTCCATGGACTGAGGAACCTGGTAAGGTACAGTCCATGGGGTCACAGAGTCAGACACGGCTGAGCAACGTCACTTTCACTTTATAAGAAAAAAAGTTGTGACGTTATTAACAAAAAAAGTTTAACATTCTTCCCTCAAAACGTCTGCTGAGGAAGGTCCTGGGTGAGACCCCAAAGTACCAAAACTAAGCTCCAGGCCTGCCTCTGAGGCGCCCACGTGGGAATGACCCCCAACAGGGGAAGGAAGAAGAAGCCTGTCCTCTGAACTCTGGCTCAAACTTAAAGTTCTCAGCAAAGTTCTCTATCTGTAAAACCCAAATCGCCCCCCCTTCCCTCTCCAAGGAGCGGCTTCCCCAGAGCTCCCACCCCAGCTACTCCCTAACCGGACGCCCGGCCTTGCTGCTCCCTACAGCCAGGCCGGCATCCAGGACGTGAAGGACAGCCCCTCACTCATCTGAGGTCCTGCAGGACCTGGTCCCCAGCCAGCCTCAAAGGCGGGGACGCCAAGGGTGTGCATCAGCCTCTCCAGCCAGACGCGCCCTAAGGGGGCGATCCAGGCTCTCCTGCTCCAGGCCAGTGCCCGCGGGCCTCCTGACAGCTGCAGAAAGGAGATGCTCTCTGCTTCTGCTGGCCTGGCACCTCCCTCCAACTCACCTGCACCGTCAACCGGAGGGTGGGGTCCGACCCAGACTCCTCGTCCCTCTTCACAAAGTGCTCTGAGCACGCCACAAAGCCTGCTCCGTCAGGGCCGCCAGCAACAGGGCGCCTGCCACACAGCTCCTGAGGCGCTGTGAGAGCCAGAGAGACTCCGACTGGAAGCTACCCGGGCAAGGCCACGGCAGGGGTCTCCGGGACCAGCTGCTGAGAACGGAGTGGCGGGGGGCGGTGGGGGCAGAGCGCAGCCTCCTGCTGACACCTTGGCCCCCACCGAGGCCAGACCCTTCTTAGTCCGTCCCTGCACCTGCGTGGCGCTCGCGCTGAACAGAAGCAGCGGGCTCTCGTGTTGATTTTACCCAGAGTGAGACCAGCACGATCCTGCAGTCCCTCACCCAGAGGTTACCGGAGCGCGGCCGCCAGCAGCAGCGGCCGCTGCCAGCACCGTGCTGACACACAGACGTAACGACCACAACAAAGCCAGCCCACAGCGTCTGCACACGTAATTCCAAAGAGACGTAAACCTTCGGTACGGAGGCACAATAGACGCCAAAAAGAAAAAAACCCTCCCCCAAACAAAAGTGGGGGCTTTCAAGGAGACTTGCTGAGTGGGGTGAATGTTTTGGAAAGATGGAATTTTAAACACAAACACCAAAGGGCAGAGATTTGAGGCAGAAGAGCTATGCGCGCACTGGGAGGCCCTTTAATTAGGGAAAGATTTGCAAAGCCTGCGGAGCACCGGGCAGCTCTCCCCTGGTCTGCGGTATGGGAAGAATGTGTAAAGCGGTGGGCTAGTCGACAAGTTCGAATCTGCTGGACACCCTCACCGAGAAGGAGGCGCATGATCCAGTCCCTGGCTGCCTTTCAGGGGTCCCAGGAGTCCTTAAAGCCGCCATAGAGGACTGCCAGGTCTTGGACAAGACAAGAGGGACCTGCTCCTTCCTAGGGGTGCCTCCCACAAACAGCACGCAGAAAAGCTTTTCTGTCGGGGAGATTTGAGGCAAAAACAGAAGTCAAGGGGAAACTACCCGGCCCCCCGCCCCGCCACAGACCCAGGAACCGCTGTTCCCTCTGTGTGCACTACGCAGCATTCCCAGCTGCTTCCAATGGACGTAGCATCCTGCGCACGGGCAGATGATCTACAGCCACTAAGGGGGCGATCCAGGCTCTCCTGCTCCAGGCCAGTGCCCGCGGGCCTCCTGACAGCTGCAGAAAGGAGATGCTCTCTGCTTCTGCTGGCCTGGCACCTCCCTCCAACTCACCTGCACCGTCAACCGGAGGGTGGGGTCCGACCCAGACTCCTCGTCCCTCTTCACAAAGTGCTCTGAGCACGCCACAAAGCCTGCTCCGTCAGGGCCGCCAGCAACAGGGCGCCTGCCACACAGCTCCTGAGGCGCTGTGAGAGCCAGAGAGACTCCGACTGGAAGCTACCCGGGCAAGGCCACGGCAGGGGTCTCCGGGACCAGCTGCTGAGAACGGAGTGGCGGGGGGCGGTGGGGGCAGAGCGCAGCCTCCTGCTGACACCTTGGCCCCCACCGAGGCCAGACCCTTCTTAGTCCGTCCCTGCACCTGCGTGGCGCTCGCGCTGAACAGAAGCAGCGGGCTCTCGTGTTGATTTTACCCAGAGTGAGACCAGCACGATCCTGCAGTCCCTCACCCAGAGGTTACCGGAGCGCGGCCGCCAGCAGCAGCGGCCGCTGCCAGCACCGTGCTGACACACAGACGTAACGACCACAACAAAGCCAGCCCACAGCGTCTGCACACGTAATTCCAAAGAGACGTAAACCTTCGGTACGGAGGCACAATAAACGCCAAAAAGAAAAAAACCCTCCCCCAAACAAAAGTGGGGGCTTTCAAGGAGACTTGCTGAGTGGGGTGAATGTTTTGGAAAGATGGAATTTTAAACACAAACACCAAAGGGCAGAGATTTGAGGCAGAAGAGCTATGCGCGCAGCTGGGAGGCCCTTTAATTAGGGAAAGATTTGCAAAGCCTGCGGAGCACCGGGCAGCTCTCCCCTGGTCTGCGGTATGGGAAGAATGTGTAAAGCGGTGGGCTAGTCGACAAGTTCGAATCTGCTGGACACCCTCACCGAGAAGGAGGCGCATGATCCAGTCCCTGGCTGCCTTTCAGGGGTCCCAGGAGTCCTTAAAGCCGCCATAGAGGACTGCCAGGTCTTGGACAAGACAAGAGGGACCTGCTCCTTCCTAGGGGTGCCTCCCACAAACAGCACGCAGAAAAGCTTTTCTGTCGGGGAGATTTGAGGCAAAAACAGAAGTCAAGGGGAAACTACCCGGCCCCCCGCCCCGCCACAGACCCAGGAACCGCTGTTCCCTCTGTGTGCACTACGCAGCATTCCCAGCTGCTTCCAATGGACGTAGCATCCTGCGCACGGGCAGATGATCTACAGCCGCATGGGGGCATGGGACCCCCTGCTCTGTTCACAGGGAGACCTGGACTCCCAGGGGGCCAGATCGGAAGTGATGGCTCACTGCCCCTCTCCTTCCGGGACATGAGGACACTCAATGCAGGTGGCGCTGGGCCGCCGGGAATTCGACTTTGCTGCGGAGGGCACCCTGTGTGAGGGCGCCCAGCAGGTAAGAGAAGAGTCACCAAACCTCAATAAGGGCCCCAAAGGCAGACTCTGCACCCCTCTCCTCCACCAAAACCCAAGAGCTCAGGGAAAGATGGGAAGTCAAAAGTTGACTCTGGGGTCCCTCGGGGGCAGCAGCTGTTACTGAGCAGAGCTGCAAAGAAGGCCCTCAAAAGGGCACCAGACTGGCAAGATTCAGGACGTCGCGGGTTGCTGTGGGTCAGACAGGACAGAGGCAGGGGGCAATGGAAGCTCCGAAAAGCACGTGGTCTCAGAAGGGCCAGCAAGGCCATGCCTCCCAGAAAGGCATGATGTGGGAAGAGGCACGTGGAGTTCCCTTAGGAAAGGGCCCATTTCCTGGCTCCAATTTTAAAAAATTACACAGCGCCAACTGATCGCTGGCCCTTCCCTTGTCCGCCAATACAGCCTGAGCAGCGGCCAGCAGCGGGCCCTCAGGGAAGCTGGCACGTGCAGCCATCGCCCATGTGCTGGCAGGGAGCCGGGAGGCCCGAGCCAGGGCCCACGCTCACGGGCGGGACCTGGGGCAGAAACGCATGGCCCCTGCCCTGCCTGGCCGGCTCCCTTCCTGCTGCCCCGCTGGACGGTGTCCCCGGTGCCACCTACTCTGAGGGGCTTTCCCTGAAACCCACTCACCCAGGGAGGGCTTGGTGCCCGGGCGGCGCTTGCACAGAACTCTGCCTTGCTCTCGAGGGAGCCTTGCAGCAGAGCCTCCTGGCCATCTGCTCCCCTCTTTAAGGACACAGAGCTCACTTCACCACTGCTGACCCCAGGCCCTCGGCTTCGGCTCCAGCCCTCAGGAGGGGCTCACACAAGCCTTCCCTAGTGCCCGTCACGCGCCCCAGAAGGTGGACAGAGCAGACACGCTCCCCATCATCAGAGGGCTGAGGGCACAGGTGAGGCCCGTGGCTGGGGGAGGTGCTGGGGGGAGTGAGGGCCACGTGGAGGGCGGCAGGAACACCAGGCGAGGCGTGGAGGTGTGCTCCCGGTGAGGGTGGACAGCTCAGACCCAGCAAGGCAGGGCGTGGGGCCTGCAGGAGACCCTGGAGCAGGGGGCCTCGGGGCGGCAGGAGGGGGGCACGGGGCCAGGTCACGTGTATCAGACCGAGACTGCCATGTGGGCTCACCGTTGCTGACAGGCAGGAGCCAGGAAGGGCCACACACGGTCAGCACCGCACCAGCAAGCGCTCCTCCGGCTGCAGGTTGGGGGCCCACGGCCACGAGGGCCTGGGGCCGGCAGAGGCACCGCTGATCTTGGAGAGGCAGCACAAGAGAGGCTCCCTGGACCGCTCCACACGGGGACAGAGACCCCTTCAGCCGGCCGGCTGGCTGGAGGCGGCGGTGCTCTCTCAAAGTGACCGCTCTGGGCTCATGGATCGCGTCTTCACTGGCCTCTGGGGCCTGCCCCGCCCCTGGGTGCCCAGCGGTCACACGTCTGCTTACCCCGCTGTCCTGAGCAAGCCTCCCCACCTCCTGCCAAGAGAAAGCGCTGTCTCCCAGAACCTGATGATGCAGGCCTCCCCCTCCTTAGAAGGACCCTGGACAGTCCCGAGCAGGGCCAACAGCTCAAGGGGCGGACTGCCCGCCCCTCCACTCACTGCCCGCTGTCCTCGGGGCCTCAAGGTCTGGCCTGTGGTCACGGCAGCCCGGGCTGACACCGACCTGGCATGGCTCGCTGCTCGCCCCTGCCGAGACTGGGGCCAGCGCCCTTCTCCTCCTGGCGCACATGGGGAAGCTGAGGCACAGAGAACTCAAGTCGCCTCCCTGAGGTCACCCAGACGTGCAGGGCACACCCGGAGGCCGCTGAGTCAGGCCCCGAGAGGCTTCGCGACTCGCAGTGACTTCTCCTTTCCACAGGCTGCCCCTACCTGGGGCACCAGCCCTGAGGATGAGGGGCTGCGGTCTCCGGAGTTATATCAGTTTCACAAGGCACCTCGGTCTCCCAGCGAGTCTTGGCTTCAGACAATGGGGCGTTGAAAGAGCCTCATACGGCCCTGGCCCTCAGGGCTTGGGGGTGGGTGAGATCACAGCCTCAGGGCTTCCCCAGGGGCTCCAGGGTGAAAAAGCCTGTGTGCCGACGCAGGAGATGCGACGCAGGAGATGCGACGCAGGAGATGCGACGCAGGAGATGCAAGAACCACCGGTCGGCTCCCTGGGTCAGGAAGACCCCCTGGAGAATGGCATGGCAACCCACTCAGTATTCCCGCCGGGAGAATCCCAGGGACAGAGGAGCCTGGCGGGCTACAGTCCATGGGATCACAAAGAGCTGGACTCGACGGAAGTGATTTCGTGCACGCGTGCACACGCGCATTAACTGGTATCTACCAAGCTCCGAAGGGATGGTTGGGCGCCGCGCAGGATCTGAGGACGCAGGTGAGCACAGCTCCGTCCCACAGGCGCGTCCAAGCCAGCGGGCCCCGGGCGCCAATACCGCAAAATCACAGCACACTGTTGGCCACGAGCGCTCTCAGCCAGGCCCTCCCGTGTGAGACACGGCTTCCCTGACAGGCGGGGCTGAGAAGATGAGGCGTCAACCAACAGGCAGGAAGACGCTGGGGGCCCATGGCAGGTGGGTACCACTGGGGGCCTGGGCCACACCCCTGCTCCCAGCCGTCGCCCACACACACTCAGGAAGACACTCGTGTGAAGTGTGAAGAAAGACCCACTCATGTGAAGGATAAGCGTTTCCAGCCCGGGGCTGATCTCCTAGAGGGTTCTGTTCCGAACCCAGAGTGTTACTTTAGCTTCCAGTCACCAGTAATTAAGGGTGCCTGTACATTCCAGAAAGAGCAGACACGAGACTAACGCTAATTAAATCTCTTCTGTGCTTCGAACCTCTCGAGTGGCCTGCTGTCAGACACTTACTCCGATGCCTCCAGCTGACATAACTCGTACCACCACCATCTGTAACATCCAGCTTGCCCTCAGCTTGAAGGACTCAGTTACACGAAAGGGAAGAGGCCCACGGGAGCCCTGAGTCTGGAGTCTCAGAAGAGCCGCTCACACCTGCCCTCCTGCCCCCTGAATGTCCGCAGTCTGGCAGGGAACCGTGGGCGGGGGTGGGCACGGCCCGCACGGCCCCCTCGTGAGGCCTCTCATGGGCAGGCTCTGTGCGTCTGTGACTGACAGGCTCTCTGATGAACCTTAATTGTGAGCGCGAAGGGCCCAGGAAGCCAGCAACAGATGTGGCAGAGGGGCAGCCACAAACCGTCCAGCTGACGAATAACAAGCGTCTGGCCTCACGGGGGCCGCTGACCCACAGAAAGAGGAGGGCGGCGTCACTGCTCAGCCCTGCGCCGTTCCCGCAGCTCCGGCTCCTTCATGCGAGCACGAGGAAGCCCCCATCTGCCATCCCGCAACGGGAAGAACGGGGGCAGTGGTGCCACTGGGGGGCGCAGCCGTGGCCTGGACTGGGGACCACGCGAGCGTCACCACGGACACCTGTGCCTCCGACCGCATCTCGGCTTGGAACTACGGAAGCCTGACCTGGACGCCCTTTCCACACGGGAAGGCGAAAGCCACACTCTGTGAAGACTGACCAGCACGCTGCTGGTGCTAGCGACCGTGGCGTCCAGTCCGCCGGCTGCTGGTGACCTGCGCTGTCAGGAGAGCTGCTGGGGAGCCGCGGGGCACACAGCAGGCAGGGAGGGGCGTCTAGCCCTGCTGCCTCCCGATCAGCCTCGAGGCTCCGACCAGCTCGGCCAAGCTTCCAGTTTCGTCATGTGGAAAATGGGGCTCTCAAGAGTCTGCTCCAACACCACAGTTCAAAGCAATCAGTTCTTCAGCGCTCAGCTTTCTTTTCTGTGGTGCTGGAGAAGATTCTTGAGAGTCCCTTGGATTGCCAGTCCATCCTAAAGGAAATCAGTCCTGGGTGTTCATTGGAAGGACTGATGTTGAAGCTGAAACTCCAATACTTTGGCCACCTGATGCGAAGAACTGACTCATCTGAAAAGACCCTGATGCTGGGGAAGATTGAGGGCAGGAGGAGAAGGGGGCAACAGAGGATGAGATGGTTGGATGGCATCGCTGAGTCAATGGACATGGGTTTTGGTAAACTCCAGGAGCTGGTGATGAACAAGGAGGCCTGGCGTGCTGCAGTTCATGGGGTCACAAAGAGCTGGACATGACTCAGCAACTGAACGAAACTGAAAAAGGGGCTAGAGAAGACTGACCTTGTGGTCAATGGGAAAGGCATCTTGAGCTGCCTCTGGCAGCTGACAGTTATCAAGTAAAGCCAGAAGACCGGCATGGTGTTTATTTGCTTGCACTTGACCACATCACAATTATACTAGTCTGGAGGAACCTTAGAACCCCACTCAGGCCCTCGAGGCCACGTACTGTATTAAAGCTTTCCATTCGCCATCTTCAGTTCTCAAGATCCGTGTCATCAGACTCGTCTCCTAGACGGGGAACTCGAGAGTCTGAGGACACGCTGCTAAGCTGTGATGGAGAAGAGAGCCAAGTGTGGCTGGGCCTTCAGAGTGTGAGCCGAGTGTGGCTGGGCATTCAGAGTGCATGGCACTCAACTGACTCACACCCCACTGCTCACACTAGGAGCTGCCCTAAAAACATCTAACCAAGAATTTTACAGAACCCTGACCTCCAAGTATATGCCAAAAAAAGGGTACTTTAACCTGGCGAATGGGGGTGTGGGCGGGGCACAGGGAGAAGGGAAGCACTAAACAGCCCGTCTCTAAGGGAAGCGCAAAGCAAATGGCGTTGCTTCCAGCCCACCCCCCAGCGCCACTCTGTGGCTGATGATGCACATGTGGGGCGAGAACAGGCCGGCGTCAGTGAGGGGCTAGAAGAGCCCTCAGCACGAGCAGCGGCTTCAGCGAGGCTCCAAGGGGCCACCAGCCGACTGCCAAAGACCCTCAGGGGTGGGACTGGGTCTCAGGCTGGAGAGCAGGTGCCTGGGGTCACACCGGCCACATGGACGGTGCAGAGAAAGGTCAGACAGGGGTTCAAGCCAGGGGCAAGAGACAAGCAGTCTTGATGAGCTGCAAGAGCAAAGGGAACGAAAAAGTGCAGGTGGGAGAGAGCAGGACACTGGGAACCACGGGAACCCGAGGGCTCAGCGCTCCGGGCGGCTGGCCCCGGGGGTCAGACGCCGTTACAGGCGGGCTCCTGGTCCCGGCGGCCCCGGGAGTCAGACGCCGTTACAGGCGGGCTCCTGAGTGGCTCCCCGGAGCAAAGGTCATAGGGCCAAATGACCTGGATCCTCCCTGGATGCTGAGATCAACCTTAAAACCCCTCTCTGCCTTGTTGGACAATCCAATGACTATTTAGGGTTACTGTCCCTAGGCTTCCAAAGGACTCCAAACGATGACCAACCGGGAACAGTTACGCATCCTAGGAACTGGAGCAGAGGGAAGAATGGCTGCCAGAGCAATGAGCAAGGGGCGTGAAAGAAACCCAACCATCCAGGGACCCCCAGCCCCGACCAGGGCAGATGGAAAAGCAAGCGTGCTATCAGATTTCCCCATCTCTGCAGAGCGACAAACACTACCACCAGTCACCAAGCCACTCAGCCGCGGGCTGACCCTGGCCTCCGCCATGGGCGCTGGGGGTGTAGGCAGTGGCGTTTCCCAGCTTTCTGTGCAGGGACCCCAACATGGGAGCCTGGGGAAGGCAGGGGCGGGGGGAGTCCACCCTCAGTGCCTCCGCGGGGGCCGAGGCACCTCCTCCCTTCCAGGGGAGACTAACCAAGTCTGCGATTGGGCACTGGCTCTTAACAGCGCCCCAACCCCCGCCCCCTGAAGGTCAAGGCCCTGGCGGTCTCCACCTGTGCAAACAGCCAGACAGGTTGCTTGGAACCGCGCGCAGCCTCAGGCAGGCGGAACGTGGGGGTCAGCAAGCGGGCCGAGGAAGCCAGTGAGGCAGAAAAGGCCTCAGTGAGCGCTTGTCAAGCACCGCCTTTCCTGCTCAGGCCAGCGCTTTGTGGAGACCCCCAGGTCTTCACCACGGCCCCAGGAATGCAGGCTCGTGCTGCCACCCAGCCTCCCGGAAGCAGCTCTGGGGGGGCGAAGGAAGCTGCCTGAGGTCTCAGAGCTGGAAGGCGGGCCCCAGGTCTGGCCAGCCTGGCTCTGCCGGCCGGCGGGCGGCCGTCGGTTGCCTCTCCCCACAGAGCCACCCTTCGGGGCGGGGCAGACTGCAGTCTCACAGAGCTAAGGGAAGCTGGCGCCTCTTCTGCCAGCAGAGGGGCCCTGAAGGCAGCGGCAGCAGCTGAAGGGTGTCCACGGGGATGCTCTGTTAGTTCTGGGCAACGGAGCCCTGGGGCTCGGCCTGAGACCAGCCAGCTGCCGCTTCAGAGGGGAGCCGGAGACCCTGCACCTCAGAGCGCAAGCCGGCGGCCCCCGATGGCACCGCGCAGGCCCTGACTGCCGCCAGGGCTGTCCTCGGCGCGGCGCTGCCTCCCTCCCACCGAACGAACTCAACGGCGAGCAGAGCCACGACGCCGCACCACGCCTTTGCACAGTTTCAAGCACCACCCGTAGGGCCGTGCCCGAAAGGACCCAGAACCCAGGGCGTCGCCCATGCTGGGGGAGGGCACGGCATCCCACTCCGGTGTTCTCGCCTGGAGAATCCCACAGACAGAAGAGCCTGCTGGGCCACAGTCTACGGGGCCACAAAGAGCCGGACTCGGCCAAGCGACTGAGCGCAGGCCTCACACGCAGGCCACGGGCCCGCCAGGAGACCCGTGTTCTCCACACTGGAGTGCATGGCGTAAGCTAGAGAGATGGCGGGCTAAAGGAGAGCAGGCTCTTCTTTTTCCAACCGTAGGACTTCTCAGAACCTTTAAACGTGGCAATATGGAGGAGAAGTTTCTAGAAGGTAATTAAGAGTACGCCATGTTTCTCCAACTGCTCATTGTCTTTGTTTCCCAAGAAACTCAACACCAAAGGGCGCTGAGCACTGTCACGAAAGCTGGGGCAGGCGTAAGCCGCACCGCGCCCTGCGCAGAGGGAGGCTCGGCGGTGCAGGGGCCTTCCCAGCCGGCTCACCTCGGCTCGTCTGCACGGGAGGCCTCCGCTCCGCCTCCTCCGTGCGCCTCGTCGTCCCTGCGTCCTCATCGCTGGGGGACGGGGCGCAGCAGCGCAGGACCCTCGGCTGCCTGGGCTCACAGCCTGGCGCCTCCGTTTCCACAAGCTGCCGAAGCCCCTGCTGCGGCTTCTCCTGGGGGGGGGGGGGCCGATGACCAACAGCCTCAGAAGCGGTTTTCTGAAGAGTTAAGGAGATACGTTCCCTGCCAGAAGCTACAAGCTATCTTTGAGTTTGCTCTCCACCTTTTAACTTCACTTTGAGACTTTAAAATTGATTTTGCATATTTCAAGCCCATCACACTGGCATGAGCTTCCACGCCTGGTGAAGGCCTTTCCCCCTCTACTCCGAACATCAGCATCACTGCTGTTTTCCCCCCGGCTCTCTTGTGTTCATGTAATACTTGTTCCTTAGTCCATCAGGAGTGTGAGGACGCGCTGTGTAAGAGGTATTTAGCTTGTTTTCCTTCAAAACTATTAGCTGTTTCAGCAATTTTATTGAACGATCAACTTGTTTCTCGCAGTGAAGCGTGGCTATCGCTGGTAACACACCCTAAGTCCCCACATCCCGGGGCCTGTGCTGAGCGGTGGGCCACCTCTGCTTTGGCCCAGCTGCCGGGCCATGTCCACATGGCCCACCTGCCCCGAGGGCAGCCCGCTCCGGGGTGCCACGCTGTCCCGTTGTCACCAGTGGGATCTTGCCCTCCCACCCCCTGGCATCATTCACACTCTAAGCAGTTTACACAAGTGTGGACTTTGGTACCTTTGATTTAAAGGCAGTCGCTTTACTGACCTGTCCCTTTAGTTCCTGCAGGGCAAAAATTTGCTTCTCCTAAAAATTTTAGATTTGCTTTAGTAACTGAAAGAACCGGGTCACCCTACTTGGGTTCCAGCAGGACGCCCTTCTAAGGAGTGCTCTGTCCGCAATGCACACAATGCTGTGTGTGTGTGTGTGTGTGTGTGCGCGCGTGCGCGTGCATGCTGGGATGGGGGCGTCTGCTATAAATGTGTTCACTCTGGCACAGCTGTGCGTGTGTGTGTGTGCTGAGGTGGGGGCGTCTCCTAAGAAGCCTTCACCCTGGCACAGCTCTGTGTGTGTGTGTGTGTGTGTGTGTGTGTGTGTGTGTTGGAGTGGGAGTGTCTCCTAAGAAGTGTCCACCTTGGCACAGCTGTGTGTGTGTCTGTGTGTAGGGGTAGGGGCATCTCCTAAGAAGTGATCACCTGTCACAGCTGTGAGTGTGAGTCTATCTGTGTGTGTATCTGTGTGTGTGCCAGGATGAGGGCGTCTCCTAAGAAGCGTCCACCTTGGCACAGCTGTGTGTGTGGGTCTATCTGTGTGTGTATCTGTGTGCATGTGCCAGGGTGGGGGCGTCTAAGAAGTGTCCACCTTGGCACAGCTGTGTGTGTGTGTGTATCTGTGTGTGTGTTGTGATGAGGGCATCTCCTACAGAAGCGTCCACCTTGGCACAGCTGTGTGTGTGGGTCTATCTGTGTGTGTATCTGTGCACATGTGCCAGGGTGGGGGCGTCTAAGAAGTGTCCACCTTGGCACAGCTGTGTGTGTGTGTGTGTGTGTATCTGTGTGTGTGTTGCGATGAGGGCATCTCCTACAGAAGCGTCCACCTTGGTGCCATGGGCCCCACAGCCAGCCCAGGCAGAATGGGGCAGCGGTTTCCCTGCTCATCCAAGTCTGAAGGGGCTTCCCAGCAGAAGACAGATTCTAAGGGTCTTTTTTTCCTGAGGTCCCTACAAGTTCCAGGGTGTCCATCTGCCCCCATCACAAGTACCTTTCATAGTCTCACTGTAGAAGATGGTCTGGCCTAAGCCGGACATGTCATAAACAATCCGTTTTCCTTGTTAAAGGAGCAGTTCAATGGACAACACACCAGAATCAACAGCGGGGCCTGGCTCTGCCCTCCCCTCGGTCGCGGCTGAGGCCCGGGGCTTGCGGGTGCTGGGACAGCCTCAGTTTCTTCTGTACAAGGCAGTCCCTCTCTCCTGCTTCACAGAGCGGCGGTGGAAACAAGATGCGGTGACGGGGAGACCTATTAACAGCGAGGCCCTTCCACCATCGCTCCTGACACTCGACGGACCTCCACGGTGGCGATTCATTTTCCTCTGTCATTGCTGAAAACGATCTTATGCCGAATGAAAAGAGGGGAGTCAAATTCTCAATCTGAGACCAAACCAGAAAGTTTCCATCTTGCCTTTTATAGTCTAACAGAAGCATACTACTCGGAGGCCGACACCAAAGTGGATGGGAGATCACTAACTTTCAAGTCACCGAGCTCTGGAGAATTTCAAGCCCATGGCCACAGTGGGTGACCTCCTCGACTGCTCCAGAATGCTCAGGACACATCCCTGGAGTCGGCTCCTGGCACACCCCTCTGCTCCCTATGAGCACGCCCACAACACAGCACGGGGCCTTGTGCTTTTCTCCTTTAATTGGTTTCAAGTTCTAAGGCTCCGGCTTGCTCGACCAGGAGGCAATCCAGGCCATCCTGCACTGGATCAAATGAGAGTCTGTTAGTCTGCACAAAACAGAACTCATGAGAATTCCAAGCAACTTCCAGCCATCCCTACGGGGGAATAGGAGTGCCCCCAGGAAGCCCCATTTCCTCTTTCTAAGCAAATCACGCCATTTCATCCTGACATCCATCACCATCAGGTGGCGGGGTCCTCCTCTCTGCAACAGGCTGGAGTCATGAAGGGGCACCTCCACCCCGGTCTGGAGGGGGGAACGGAGGGCCAACCCGGCACCCAGAGTCCGGGGTCTGCTTTTTCCCTCAGCCCTGCTTTCGTCACTACAGCTGCAGGCCATTCGAGGAGCAAAAAACACTTGCATGAAAAGGCTCACCACAACTTTGCAAGGAATGGAGTTCATTAAAATCCTGCTGGAGGCCCTTGGCAGGAAAGCTTTTTCCCCTTGTAAAATGGAACTGCAGCACCAGTCGCCTATGGGAGAGCTCAGGATAAGCTCAGAAACATCAGGCGGTGGAGGGGTCCCTGCAGGAGCACGGAGGCTTCCTCTCTTTCCCCAGGGCCGGCTCCAGAGATAGCACCGGCTGGGGAGAGAACGCTTCCTACAGACCCCACGGAGCAGGCAAGAGTGGAAGCCCAGTGCCCCTACCTCCAACAGAAACCCACAAGGCACTTGCCAAGGCATGAGTGGAGGCTGACTCCCTGCCTCCTCCTTGCCTGCAGGGCTACGGAGCCCTGGCTCCAGGCTGGGGAGCCCCCTCCCCTTGGCTCTCAGCTCCCCCCCCACCCAGCAGGGAAAGCTACACGAGGTGGGGAGGCCAAGCCACAAAGCCCCGCTGAGCATCTCCAAACAAGGCTCCTGAGCACGGGGTGGGGGGGGCGGCGGGGTGTCCTACTTCCCAGAACACCAACTGGACTCAAGGATTTGGTGAAGAAAACATTCTTTTTTATGTTAAAATGTCTTCCATGTGGGCAAGTTATGAACTGGAATGCAATTTTTTTTTTTAAGACAAAACAAAATTCTTTGCTAGAGACCGCCACTTGGCTTTGCCCTCAAAACTCCAGAGGTATGTAAATATTTGCTCTCCTCAGGAACCCTTTGTCAGGGAAACTTTGGGAAAAGAACCTGGGATGGGGGGTGGAGGGCAGTGGCCACAGCCAGGGAGAAGAGAGCGGAAGCTCCCTGAAAAGCCAGGACCGCGGCTACTCAGAAGCGAGGCCTCGACCACGCCGGACAGCGAGGGAAGCTGGCGCGGCCGCCGTCCTCCTTCCAGAAGACCTCGCCTGAATTCCTCCTCATCAAGTGTGGGCGCCACAGAGTCAGGCCTTTCACCTCGCACCCGAGGCACCCAGGACGGCGTCTGGCACCCGGATGCCAGACGCTCACAGGAAGGACTCAGTTCCGCAACTCGGCACAGGCGTCCTCGGAGCTGATCAGCTGGTCAAGTCCAAAGGGGCGAGAAGCTCCCTCAGAAACCGTCCCTCTTTCGGATCCAGCTCTAGGGTCCCTGCATCTTTTCTTCCCCATGACAGAGAAGCGGAGGAATACAGGCGGCACACTTCTTCCCGAGCTGCGCGGCGTGAGCTTCGCAGGGAGTGGTCATGAAATGCTGGCTGAGCCCACTCCCTCTTCCCCTGCTAGGTCTAAGACTACTTCAGAAAGCAGACGTGTTTAAATGCCGTCTTTGAGATAAAGGAGGAAAGCACGCTGGTGTGGGACTGTTTAAAACAGAGACAATCATGAGGAATCCAGGCAGGCAGAAAACTCAGGAGGCCTGGTCAGTCTTGACCACAGATGGAGCGTGTCACGCCTGGCCTCAAGCATCCCAAGGAAGACTCAGCTTCACATCCTGGGGACAGAACTTGAGTCTGATGCTCTCACGACACACAGCTACCACTCAGAAAACCATTCGCAGATTTCACGAGTTCAACTATTAAAGACTGAAAACTAACAACAAGTAGCAGAGGTCAGACAGATAATCAGTGATATTACTGACTGTTAAATAAGAAGAGCAGCCCAGTGTTAATCACAGAGGCGCGAGAGTGTGGCTCCAGCGTCCTGGCCAACACGAGCTGGAGGTCTCCACCCATTGGCTCACGGAGCCCGTGTTGAGGTGCATCCTGTGTATGCCGGCCTTCTAATCTGCCAAGTGGGATCTCCCTGCGGACTCTGCGCATCTACACGTGGCCCGTTTCTGTGAGCTGCTCAAAGTGTAGGTACTGCTGAGGCTGCCCTTCTATTTCTGGAGGGCAATTCTGGCTGCTAGGAAGAAATATGCTGAAATGAAAACCGATCAAGTTCTCAACTCCCTGGTCAGAGCATCAGGCCCTTGTAAACCTCTAACTCACAGACCGAGTGGGACGGCCTGGGTGCTTTAACCCCTCACTGGGGTAAATCAAGTCTGGGGACACCCAAGAGCTGGACCTTTGGGTGACGATAAGCAAAGGAGGGAGGAGGAATTAAAAAACGAAGTGACTGACATTTGCAGGCAAAGATGTTTCTGCTTAGTTAAACAGATTTAGGTCTATTTTTGGTTTGCTCTTAAAAAGGCAAAGGACGGCTGGCCTGCTGGGTGCCAATTTGCAGAAACAAACTCCTTCCTCAGCTCAGGGCTCAAAATACACCCCAGTGGCGAAGTTTCGGCGCTTGCTGCCAGCGTGCGGAGGGAAGCCATAGAAGGTCAAAGTTGAGGAAGCCAAGGGAGCATCTTAATGCCACGTGGTTCTTGGCCCCCACGGACCCACGGGTGTTTCTGAAACAGCTTAACCATGGCTCTTGGCCGGCTTCACTCGAGCACAATGGGATTAATAAGTAATAAAATGACGCTCTGGCCATCTGCAAAGGAAGGGCATTTTCCACCAATCAGAGCACGCATCATAATCCCAGGCAGCAAAAGCTCAGACAGAGGAAAGAAAAAAGCACACCGACCTGGCATGCTAAATGGGGCTGCCTCGGCCCAAAGCTGCCAGGCACCCTCCGGCCGTCTCTTTAACGCTCCTCGGGAATCAGGCCGCTGGTGGACGCGATGGATTCCCCACATTCCCTGGCTCCGACATCTAAGCGAGGCCATTCCCTTCAAGGGCAATGCTGGCAAATCCCAACATTTTCTTGACAACAGCACCGCCTCCCCATCATTACTGGGGCAGGTAAGCTGGGAAGGAATGGCTGTGATGCACGGCGGGCCGGGCCGACAGCAGCTCTGAGAACGCCTGCCTGATCCCAGATTACAGGGCACAAAGGCCTGGACGCACAGCTTCTAGACGGGCTCGAGTCAGGGCGAGTCTCCTCAATGACCACTCTGAAGAGGAACTAAGACTGCAAGTGAACCTCAGGGCCACGGCGCTGCACCCAGCACAGGCTGACTAGTCAGAAGGAAGGCACTCTGCTCATCCAGTTAGAAAGAAAACACAAAAGCAAGAAACAGAACAAAACACAGGCAGACCTGTCACGCCCAGGAAAGACAAAGAAAAACAGCACTGATGAAAGACAGACGATCCGAGAAGACACTTCCAGGAGCTACAGAACCTGCCCAAGTGACGTGAATGCATCACAGTGCAGGGCAGGGGCCTGGGACGGGCCTCGGAGCATGCCAGCAGAGGTCTAACGAGGCATGCCTCATCAGACCCTAACTCAGTGCAGAGTCAGGCTCCATTTCCATCTGGACACTCCTCATACCTCAAATTTAAAAAGGAGCGAGGGACTTCCTTGGAGGTCCAGTGGTCGAGCCTTCTCACCTTCCACTGCAGGAGGTGGCGGGGTTCGACCCCTGGTCGGGGAGCTAGGATCCCACATGCCTTGAAGCCAAAAGACCAAAGCACAAAACAGGAGCAATGTTGTAACAAATAGGTAACTTAAAGGATGGTGCGCGTTAAAAATTTTTTTTTTTTTACTAAGAGGCTGGCCGCACACAGCCCAGCACCCAGCGGAGCAGCGGGCCACAGCGAGCCGTGATCTCGAGGGCCAGCCTGTAGGGGGCAGCTTCAAGCCTGGCTGCTTCCCATTATGTGAGGTTTACATGACTTCCTTTTAAAAATGTGGCAGATTACTAATTACTTAGCACTTCCCCTGTAAAGAGGTAAGACAGACAGACAAGGAAGAGGTACCATGTTTAATCCACGGCTGCGGGTGTCCGCAATACGAAGAAAAGGCACCCAGCATCACCCTGCTTCTTCCAGAGTTTAAGTCATCCAGTAAAGGAGACGCGGTCCCGCGTACTCGGGAGGGTACTGTGAACATCAGCGCGCGCGCGCATCAGTAGTCTGGCTCTCTGAGGCCCGCAGGCTGTGGTCCTGCAGGCCCTCCATCTGCGGAGCTTCCCGGGCGAGAATCAGGACTGTGCTGCCGTTTCCCTCCTCCAGGGCGTCTTCCTGCGGGACATCACAGGCAGACTCCGTGCCTGCTGAGCCACCAGGGGAGCCCACGCATGATGTGTATGCAGACATACAGAGGCCAGCGACAGACCTCACAACTCGACTTAGAAGCTTAGACATGAACCAGGTATTACGACACACAGTTATGAGTTTACAAACAGAATACACTCAAGTCGCTTGCTCAGATGATGGAGGCTTATGATCTGTAAGGTTTGGCTGAGGGAGCATTCCCAGCGGTTTGAATTTTAAAACTGCCCCTTTACTCCTCTTTTCTTTTTTGGAAAATTAGATGAAATAACTAGTATGCAGCTCGGTCCAGGGGACACAGCATGTGCTCACCGAACGTTAGCTGCCGACCCCCCACCTCCACCTCTGTCCCTTCTCCAGTCACTCTTCTACAGGTAACGCTGCAGGTGGGAGAGCAGACCCCTGACAGCAAGCTCTGGGGTGCCGCTTCCTCCCCGTGGCCCATCAGGGGCCCCACAGCGTGGGACCCCAGCTGGGCCAGCGCTGTCCTGTAAACTAACCCCCGAGGCGGGCTGCTATCCAGCCAGAGCGAAGGGTGGCGTGTGACCCACTCCTGCATTCACCATCAGCGCTGCCATTTCCCTGCTGAGCCCAAGGAGAACTGGCGCACGCAGCTCAGGAGCCCGCTGACCAGGCTTCCAGCAAAGCAGCCACACACACATCTCTGCGGCAGGGACGAGGGCGCCACTGAGACAGGACGCAGCTGTAGGAAAACACTCCGGTTGCCATAAGAACAAAACAGCCCGCGAAACACCAAGACTCTACCGAGAGAAGCTCTGCTCGTCACCTCTGACTCTGTGTTTGCTCTGTTCCTAAAACACGGTAATAACTGAACTGGCAGGCTGAATCGACACGCAGCCGGGCACGCCGTGACGCTCAGCAGCAGCGGCAGTGTGGCCTCCGAGCCGACCAGCCGAGGGGCCTGATCCTGCCCGTGGCTTCTGCCTATCCCGGCCGCAGCTGGCCAGCTAGAGCTCTCCAAAGAAAACAAGCCACGCGGTGCGGCCCAGCCTGCCCCTCGCGCTGCGACCCGACGGGGCTGCCGAGAGGTAACCGAGGCCACGCCAGAGAAAGCACTCGCTGTGGCGCACTGCCCACGAGCAGCAGGAATCATTTCAGATGAGCGTGAGGGAGCAGGAGGCTGTGGTGATGACGGGGCGATGGTGACGATGCCACGTCAAATCCAAGCCCTCTTGATGACTTCTAAGGACACCTCCCACCCATCCAACTTTATGTTTCATCATTTCCCAACAAAGACCGTTTCTCTGACTCACATTTCACATGCCTATGCGATGTCTGAGCCAATGTTTAAAAATCAGGATCTTTCACATAGAACTCCCAATGTACGGCAATCCCAGAGAAATCTAGAAACAAGCCCCAGAGAATCAGAGCTCACAGGGCAAGAAGCAACAGGAGCAAAGGGCGCACTGGCCAGACCTCGTCTGCACACCACGGCCACTTAGGCCTTGGAGCCGGCCCTTGTCAGGGGCTGGGTGTGGGACCCCCGATTCCGAGCACATGGTGGGTCTGCATGCATCTCAGTTCAGTCCTCTGTTCCCTCACACTCCCCTGAAGTGACTCACTGCCCGGCCAGGACCTGCCACCGTTTCTAGCCACCTTTGCCCCGTTTCTATCACAAGCACCAGGAGCGGGCTTTCTCATCACGGCTCTCTTCCTGGAGAACCCTCCTCCTTCCTTCCTTCCAGAACTATTATGCAGAAAAGGCAGCAAGCTCAGTTCCATCCACCAGCTCACCTCTGTCCACACAGCTGCCTCTCTCTTGGAGCCTGTGTCTCTGTAGACTCACAGCTGTACCATGGACCTTGCGGACTGCTGGCAAGAGTTTCTTCTGTGAATGACCTGAGTCTCCTGCAGTAAGGTTCTTCCCTAGTAAAACTGTTCTGAATGCATACAATGGAACTAAAGATATCACTACAGCATATGAACACGTTTTCAAGCTACTATCTTTAACAGACATCTAACTGATGAGCAACAGCTGGCAACTGATCATCCCTCAGAGCTGAGGGGATACAATGGCAAGAACAGGGGCTGATGGGGCGGGCTCAGGTTGCCCCCGGGGCCAGAACCCCCTGGTCCAATGACCTAGTGCCTCAGCTGCCTCGATCTTATTTGACTTCTTTGCATGATTTCTCACAGGTTCATAGGTTTTTTTTTTTTAACACTTTAAACATTTTCTAATAACATTATGGTGCCAGTGACTCCCTGGCATCATTCTGAGACCAGTTACTCCATGTATGTCTATATACATGAAAAAACAAATGCTATTTTAAAAGATACACATATTTAATTACCTTGAAATCCCATTACAAAATAATCATTTTGTGATATCTCAGTTAGTGCATACATATAATATTTTTAAAATAGCTTTACTAATCAAAGAAGAAATCCAAATACAATTACATTCCACTCCAATCAGTACTGTCACAAAATCCCTAAAGTTTCCAGAGGAGCACAGGGAAACCACCCCTGATGATCTTGTGTTGAAACTGCATTGTTTCCCATGCTAAAGAGTGAGAGACTTTTCAGTACAGAAAGTGTCTAAAAACGTTCCCTTCCGTGCCATTTGTTCTCATACAAATAAATATTTTAAAGATAGATGTGATGGGCTCTTTAAAAGCCCAGTTCTGTGCTCTGTGCCATTTCAAGCTGGAAGTGATGCCACTGAGGCACTTGGGAGGCTGGGCTTTTCTCCTGTGCCCACAGCTGCAGAGAGACCAGCACAGCCTGGAGCCAGGCCCCCCGGGGTGTGTGCGCCCCTCCTCCCCAGCCTAACTGCAGGTGGCCAGCACGGAAGGAAGGGCTGGAGGATGCGCCCAGCATTCGCTTCAGAGCCCCGTCTCGGCCTTACGAGCGCCGCCAGCACAGGAAGAGGGAGAGTCAGGGGCAACTGCTCTCCTCTCTGGAGGAGCCTCCTAAGCCAGCGGGGCGTCCAGCTCGGGGGCAGGT
>SJYC01078749.1:0-34569 GCA_006408675.1 Madoqua kirkii
GAGCGCCGCCAGCACAGGAAGAGGGAGAGTCAGGGGCAACTGCTCTCCTCTCTGGAGGAGCCTCCTAAGCCAGCGGGGCGTCCAGCTGGGGGGCAGGTGTCTTGTGTGGTCTGAACTCCACCTGGAACAGGTGTGTAAGGCAGCCTAGTAGGGCCCCAGCCCCAGATGAAACCGCACAAACAGGGCACCTACCAGATCGATCAGGTCACTGAGGTTTTTCTCGATTTGCTGTGGAGGCAGGCGCCTCATCAAGTCCAAGGCACAGTCCAGCTGCTGATCACTCTGCCAAAAGACAAACAGGAGTGTCTGAGTCATTCTGCCGATACAAACACCGGAACCCCCGTTTCAAAGGCGCTCCGACAGCTGCAGCTTGCCCAGGTGTCCTGAGAGCAGACAGGCCTGCAGCGGCCCACTGCCACGCCTCCCGGGGGAGACCGGCCAGGCCCTCCAGGACGGCAGCATCCGTCTCAAGTGGAGGATTCAAAAGACAGTCACATTTGCGGAAGGGGGCTGAGGAGTTCGGAGGGCTGCCCTGCTCAACACATGCCTCGAAGTCTCGCGCGCTTCCCTTCCCCAGCTCCGCAGGCTGGCAGAGGCAGGGCTCCTAACTGGTTCTGCCGTGAGAAGGCTCAGGGAGCAGGTCAGGCTTTGTTCTCTGCTGTCACCTGGCCGTGACCGTCAGGACGTGTCACCAGGTGAGGCTGCTCCAGGAGCTCCAAGCCAAGGACAAAGAAGGCAAAGAACAGGATGCTCGCCAATGTGTAAGGGCTGCAGCCATTCACCCGAGGCTGGGCCGACCTCCCCAGGCGGCAGGCCCTTGCAGAACAGACCGAGAGCTCCCTCCCGATGGCCAGGTGGACAAGGGCGTAAGCTGGGGTCGGTGCTCTGCAGGGCCAGGAGGATAAAGACCACTCTCACTCTCACATCTCTTCATTTAATATTCATACTGCACGGTTTCCCTGAGGGCCCACTGGTAAAGAATCCACCTGCCAATGCAGGAGACTCAGGTTCCACTCCTGGTCGGGAAGACCGGGCCTGCCTCAGAGCAACGAAGCCCGTGAGCCACAGCTGCCGAGCCTGCGCTCCGGAGCCCATGAGCCACAGCTACCGAGCCTGTGCTCCAGAGCCCATGAGTCACAGCTACCGAGCCTGCACTCCGGAGCCCGTGAGCCACAGCTACCGAGCCTGTGCTCCAACCGAGCCTGTGCTCCAAGCGAGCCTGTGCTCCAGAGCCCGTGAGCCACAGCTACCGAGTAGTGAGCCACAGCTGCCGAGCCTGCGAGCCGTAACTATTTAGTCCTTGTGCTCAGAGCCTGCGCTCCGCCGCAAGACAGGCCACCTCAGTGAGAAACTCATGTTCCACAACCGGACAGCAGCCCCTGCTCTCTGCAGCTAGAGAAAAGCCCGCATGCAATGGAGACCCAACACAGGCAAAAGAAATAAACTATAACATTTACGCTGTGGATACACACTGAGAGCCACCAAGTCAGGCACCAGAAAGGAGCAATGAGCTGCGGAGGGAGGGAGGCAGGACCTGGGTCGAGGTGAGAGCGGGAGAGCGCGAGCCCTTAACTCAGCGCGCAGTGGGCTCTCACACAGCAGGGAACCAGGGCTGCGGGCCTGGGAAGACGGTGAAGACCACGGCAGGCGATGCTAGGAAGTGCAAGTAAGGCAGGGGGTCCCCAACACAACCAATGGAGACCCAACACAGGCAAAAGAAATAAACTATAACATTTACGCTGTGGATACACACTGAGAGCCACCAAGTCAGGCACCAGAAAGGAGCAATGAGCTGCGGAGGGAGGGAGGCAGGACCTGGGTCGAGGTGAGAGCGGGAGAGCGCGAGCCCTTAACTCAGCGCGCAGTGGGCTCTCACACAGCAGGGAACCAGGGCTGCGGGCCTGGGAAGACGGTGAAGACCACGGCAGGCGATGCTAGGAAGTGCAAGTAAGGCAGGGGGTCCCCAACACAACCAGCCGGAGGCGCCGGCTCATCTGCAGCCTTAATCTGCTCTGCGCAGACCTGCCTCAGGAAAGCCCTAAGCCAACAAGCTCCAGAATCTTTATAAACTACACGAGGCAATCCTGGAAACGCTGCATTTGACAATAATCAAATATAAACTCTGAATCTGACCCCCTGCACTTCCACGTACATCAACCACAAACAGGCTGTGGGATAAAGACCCACTTTATATACATGCAGAGACATAATGCATATGCTAGCTGAAGGCAGTTTCCCTCCCAGGTAATCGATACAGCATATACAGTAAGCTGTTTGTAAAAAAGAAAACCAAAACAAAAATCCCTGTCCCCTGGCTCAAGATGGTTATCAACAAGAACTTATTCTGAGACACAACAAACAGGCTGTACTCTGCAAAGAGACATGCGCACACTCCAGAACTCTTACACACTTCTGCTTAGTGACACTTCCCAGCAACCAGGTACCCCCCCCCCCCCACCCCTCGCGTGCCAGCCAAGCCCACGGGACGCGAGTCTGGCCCACCGACGTGGAAGACACTTCAGTACTTCTAGGCTCAAGAACACACACAGAAGCTAATCTGACGCTGCCGACTTCTGTTCCGTGCTCTGTTCTGCCATTCAGTAACTTAGGACCTTGGGCAAATTTCTTAACCTCTAGGGAGGTTATTCATCCTGTGAAGGGGAAGAAAGGAAACATTTAAAATGGAGCCAGGCGGCCAGAAGGGGGAGCTCTCAAGCACCAACACACAACACCAGTTACACACTCCAGCAGGAAGAGAGGACCCTGCATTCCAGGAGGAGGAAAGAGGATTTCTCCTCGTCCAGCGGCAAGTCCAGCCCAGGGGAAGACACCACCACCTCGAACCCCCGAACTCTGCCCTTCTTCCAACGGCCATTCCTTCTAAGCACCCCTTCTCAACTTCCTCCTTTTTCTCTGTAAAGTAAGGTTCCTCCCCTTTGTTTGCTAGACTTTGCCTTTTTTCCCCTGAACTGTAATTCTGTGCAATTCCCAAATAAGTCTATTTTGCTGGCAAAATAACCAGCAATTTTTTTTAAAGGTTGATAATCCATAAAATGAGGATACTATCTACTTCACAGAGTTGTCAGGATGATTTAGAGAATACCTGTGAAATGCATAATACATATTAGTATATTATATATTTGATTGGGAGTGTTTCTGTGTATGCACACAGATACATATTTCAGTTTTTTTTAATATTTTAAAATATAAATGTTTTATAATATTTGCCCCAGTCAAGCCAACCCAGAAGTCTCCCCTATTGCTCTCAACAGAAGCTAGCTGCTCAAAACTCTGTAAATAGCTCTGTACTCCCTTGGCCACCCTAAATGAATCAAAGTCAAACTAGTTAAAAAGTATAAACTAATGGGCCAAAGACCTTAACAGACGTTTCATCAAAGATGACACACAGATGGTAAACAGCACCATCTGAAAAGACCCAGGTCACCAGAGAAATGAAAGCAAAGCGAGACACTATCACACGCCCATCAGAATGGGGGGAATCCAGAATTCGGCTGGCACCGAGAGCTGAAAAGAACGCGGCGCCACAGTAACGCGGACGCGCTGTCAGAGGGTACGCGAAACGGCACACCCACTTCCAAGGACAGCTTGGCAGTTCCTTCCAAAACTCAACATACTCTTACCACACAACCCAGCAACCACGCTGGAAATGACTGCTCTCCCGGAAGCCTGCCCTCAGCTGCCTACAGCAGCTTTATTCATAACTGGCAGAACCTGGACACAGCCAAGACGGCTTCAGTAGGTGAATGGATAAAGAAACTGGGGTAACACAGACAAAGGGATGTTATGACACCACGGAAGGGCGTGCAGGAGACAAATTCTGCACGCCCACTAAGTGGGAGAAGCTAATCTGAAAAGGGCACATACTGTATGAATCCAGCTATGACCTTCTGGAAAAGACAAAACTACACAGACAATTGTAAAAAAAAAACACCAGTGGCTGCTAGGGGCTGAAGGGAGAGAGGGATGAGCACAGCACAGCACGGGACTTCAGGGCGTGACGCTAGCCTCGACACGCAGCGGCGATAACGGCGGGCAGCAGCCACTCGGGGCGTCCAGGCGGCTCACGTGCCAAAGACTCTGCCTACAATGCAGGTGCAGGAGATGTGCGTTCCCTCCCCGGGTCGGGAAGACACCCTGGAGGAGGAACTGGCAACCCACTCCAGCATTCTTGCCCGGGAGATCCCACGGACAGGGGAGCCTGGAGGGCTAGAGCCCGTGGGGTCACAAAGAGTCGGACACGACTCAGTGGAAACACACATGCACACAGGCTGAGCCGCCTGCCTACCTCGCTGTGCTGTGTGCACGCATCAGGGGGATATGTCATTCCAAATCTGCCCAAACCCACAGGATGTACAACCACCAAGAGTGAGCCTGAGTGAAAACCATGGATTCTGAGTGGTGAGGGTGCAGGGCAGGTGCGTCAGCTCTGGCACTCGCGGGGGATGCCCACGGCGGGGAGGCCCAGCGTGCAAGGAAAATCTCTGTAGCTTCTGCTCACCTCTGCCACGCACCTGAAACCGCTCTTAAAAAAAATGAACTGGCATTTCTCCCCGGGATGGATTCTGCCCTCCCCACAGCCCCCCAGGAGACGTGAGGACCGTACGGAGACATTTTCAGCTGTCATCACTGCGCAGGAGGGGACCTAACAGGGAAGCGCCCAGGACACTTCTGAACGAACATCCTGGGATGCACAGACAGACCCCAACAACCTGACCCAACAGGGCAGTGGAGCCCAGCTGGAGAAATCTCAGCTTGAAAGAATTGTTCTGGAGAATCACAAACTCACAGACTCTGGTTAAAGCCAAGAATCCGGAAAACTGCACACGCACAGAACATTTTACGCACAATTCTAACTCACAGGCTGCCCACAACCCTAAAACGTCTGGTCTTTGGAAACAGTCTCAACTAGATATTAACAATATTCCTGAGAACAAGGGAAAGTTCTTAAATATAAGCCTAGCTACACTGAATCTTTAATTCAGACATAATAGGAAGTTCAGAAGGGATTAACCAGAAGCTGAGTATTTAGAAAAAGGAACATAACTTGACCAGAAAAGGTCAACATGAAAAGACACTGTTTTCAAGCTTCCTAGGAGCCTGTTCACACGTCCCCAGCTCCACTGCACGGGCCACAGCCTCGCCCCGCAAGGTGCCGGCAGCATGAAGGCTTTCCCTCTGGACAGTCCTCTGACTGTACTGAGTTTGAAAGCATTAAAATATTACTGCAAAATGGTGTCACTTGTATTCTGCATCAGTCCCAACAATCTCAATAGGAAACACCCACTACAAATTTCTAAGGCTGTCTTCCGTTCAGTTCAGTCTCGTCCAACTCTTTGTGACCCCATGAACTGCAGCACACCAGGCCTCCCTGTCCATCACCAACTCCCAGAGTCCACCCAAACCCATGTCCATTGAGTCAGTGATGCCATCCAGCCATCTCATCCTCTGTTGTCCCCTCTCCTCCTGCCCTCAATCTTTCCCAACATCAGGGTCTTTTCAAATGAGTCAGCTCTTCACCAAAGCACTGGAGTTTCAGCTTCAATGTCAGTCCTTCCAAATATTAAACACCGGGAACACCCAGGACTGGTCTCCTTTAGGATGGACTGGTTGGATCGACTGGTTGGATCTCCTTGCAGTCCAAGGGACTCTCAAGAGTCTTCTCCAACACCACAGTTCAAAAGCATCAATTCTTCAGTGCTCAGTTTTCTTTATAGTCCAACTCTCACATTCCTACATGACCACTGGAAAAACCATAGCCTTGACTAGAGGACCTTTGTTGACAGAGTGATGGCTCTTCTTTTTAATATGCTGTCTAGGTTGGTCATAACTTTCCTTCTAAGGAGTAAGGATGTCTAACTGTCGTTATATTAGTAAATGACTAAAAAGCTTCCCATAAAGCCAAGCAACATGGGAAAACTTAATGACAGCTTGCAAAAAAATTTTAAATTATAGTGAACTGGAGCCCTTTGCTTAGGAGTCATCCCAAACCCTTAGAGGTCCAAACAGGAAATAGCACAAGGGGATGAAGAAGACATGGCTGGTCCACAGCTACGAGCAAGGTGAGTGGCCCCAGAAAGAGAAGGAGAGTGGGGCTGGGGAAGCGAGTCCCAGAGGACTAGAGGGTGCTGCCGCTTTCAAAAGGCTCAAGCCCAGCAGCACTGAACTCTCTCTGACTCACACACACACTGTAAACTAATACAGCAAGGCTTTCCTTCTCATTTGCCAAGGCAAGGGAACGATAAACACAAAGTTCGGAAGAGGGAGCAGGAGCCACAAGGGAAAAATAAAGCTTGACCTTCACCGAGGTCCTGCATGAAACAGTGGGCTCAGAGATTTCCATAACATCAGGTTGCTCACACTTACACATACGTTAGTATGGTCCTTTACAGCGATCAGGGATCTAAATACTTCTGAGCTGATGTGTGTACCGTGTAAGACGTGTGTACCACGTAAAACTGTGTGTTTCAGAATTCAGTTCAGTCTCGTCCAACTCTTTGTGACCCCATGAACTGCAGCACACCAGGCCTCCCTGTCCATCACCAACTCCCAGAGTCCACCCAAACCCATGTCCATTGAGTCAGTGATGCCATCCAGCCATCTCATCCTCTGTTGTCCCCTCTCCTCCTGCCCTCAATCTTTCCCAACATCAGGGTCTTTTCAAATGAGTCAGCTCTTCACCAAAGCACTGGAGTTTCAGCTTCAATGTCAGTCCTTCCAAATATTAAACACCGGGAACACCCAGGACTGGTCTCCTTTAGGATGGACTGGTTGGATCGACTGGTTGGATCTCCTTGCAGTCCAAGGGACTCTCAAGAGTCTTCTCCAACACCACAGTTCAAAAGCATCAATTCTTCAGTGCTCAGTTTTCTTTATAGTCCAACTCTCACATTCCTACATGACCACTGGAAAAACCATAGCCTTGACTAGAGGACCTTTGTTGACAGAGTGATGGCTCTTCTTTTTAATATGCTGTCTAGGTTGGTCATAACTTTCCTTCTAAGGAGTAAGGATGTCTAACTGTCGTTATATTAGTAAATGACTAAAAAGCTTCCCATAAAGCCAAGCAACATGGGAAAACTTAATGACAGCTTGCAAAAAAATTTTAAATTATAGTGAACTGGAGCCCTTTGCTTAGGAGTCATCCCAAACCCTTAGAGGTCCAAACAGGAAATAGCACAAGGGGATGAAGAAGACATGGCTGGTCCACAGCTACGAGCAAGGTGAGTGGCCCCAGAAAGAGAAGGAGAGTGGGGCTGGGGAAGCGAGTCCCAGAGGACTAGAGGGTGCTGCCGCTTTCAAAAGGCTCAAGCCCAGCAGCACTGAACTCTCTCTGACTCACACACACACTGTAAACTAATACAGCAAGGCTTTCCTTCTCATTTGCCAAGGCAAGGGAACGATAAACACAAAGTTCGGAAGAGGGAGCAGGAGCCACAAGGGAAAAATAAAGCTTGATCTTCACCGAGGTCCTGCATGAAACAGTGGGCTCAGAGATTTCCATAACATCAGGTTGCTCACACTTACACATACGTTAGTATGGTCCTTTACAGCGATCAGGGATCTAAATACTTCTGAGCTGATGTGTGTACCGTGTAAGACGTGTGTACCACGTAAAACTGTGTGTTTCAGACTTTCGCATGTGGCTGTCCAATCTCCCCGACTCCATTCAGTGAAGAGACCGCCCCCACTGTACACTCACTCTTGACTCCTCTATCCAAAGCTGACCGACCATGTATGCACAGGTTGATTTCTGAGTTCTCTTTTTTATTGTCACTGTTTCACTTCACTCAATATTTTTTAAAGGTAACAGGGGAAAAAAAAAAAAAAGAGCAAGTAAGGGCAGGCACTGGGATTAAGGAGCCCGGAGTCTGAAGCCTGAGGAGGGGAGGGAGGAAGGTGTTCTTGCGTGGAACCTACCCCCAACCCGCGTCTGACTCCAACGCCAGGATCGGGCGTTGAGAGCCTCACCTTTGCCCCAATGCGACCCCTTCACAACCACCACCTGGGTAACCACAGCAGCTTGGCAGGAGGCAGGTAGGGGCTCTGCGACCCCTTTAAGATCTTCCCCCGGGGCAGGAGCTCAAGGCCTCGTGGGGCTTTCACCTCCAGCCCTTAGTGTGGGGTCAGGAGTGCTCTGCTTCGGTCTTAGCCGCATGGCCTGGGATCTGAGGAGAGGACGCCAAGATTCCCCCTGGTGGGCTGCGCACCGTCCCCAGGGTAAGAGCAGATGCACCCACCCTGCCCTTCAACAGACCCTGCAGGCCTGCAAGTAGGCATCAGCTCCACCACCGAGCCGTGAGCGCCCTGAACCGGGCGCAGGGACGGAAGCCTAGTCCCAACCCTCGAGGAACCGGCCACAGAAGAGCACAGGGTCACGAGGCGTGGAGGTCCCCGACGAGGGGTCATGGGAGCCGCAGAGGCGAGGCAGCTCCCGGGGCGCCACCTGTGCGCCTGGTCGTGAGCCGATTCTTCCCCTGGGCTCTCCAGGCTCCTTATTTTCTGCACCGTCTCCCCATGACCGGGGTCTCCACCAGACGGTTCCTTCGAAATCCTAGCTGGTCCTAGACACACTTCCCTTTCATCAAAGGAGCTTTCCTGGCCCCCCCTTCCACTGCTGGAGTTTTCCAGGCTGAAAGGTAAAAAGGACAAGAATGACCGTTTCGCATCACTCTGCAATTCTCTGCCCGTTCCATTAGCTGTTGAATGATTTGAGTGTTCCCGAGGTGACAGGCACTGGTTCTGACACTGTCCCCAAGAGCCCACGGAGCAGTCAAAATCCACCAGAGAAAGACGGCAGGGGAGTCCTTGGTAGGGTGTCGGCACACAGAGGGGAGAGCCAGCCCGCTTTGCGCTGTGAGGTTGGCGGCGTCAGTTTAGATCTCCGGTTGTGTTTTTCAGGACATCAACAGCAAGGGAACGTTTTCACTCTGCTGGTTTCTCACACGGCTTGAAGAAACACAGGAACTGCTTAAAATCACCTGATGACAAGTAAAACAACTGCTAATACTTTTTCAGGACAGGAAGTCAAACAAAACACTACAGCTGAAGAGATCTACCCTGGGATTTTCAGAGGCCGGGCGGTGCCGCCAAGCATTTGCACAGTGGAAACTGGCCGGGCGCAGGAACTCCAAGGGCAAAGACTAACTCGGAAATCATCAGCAACAAGAGCGACTGCATCTCCCGGTGGGGGTGCAGAGGACAGGTCATGTCCTAGCCGGGGATGAGCTCAAGGCTTAATGCAAGAAACACATCTACCCACAGAAATGAGAAGCCCTGGAGTAAATGTGCACATGAGTGGTGCCGGGAACCACCAAAGACCCCTCCATGACCCGTTATTACTGGTTGAGCAAGGGTGCCCCAGGCCAACGTGGAGACCAGAGGTGGCTGGGAAAGGCTGTGGCCTGGCTCCAGGAGGAGCACGGGGTCAGAGCAGGGCCAGCTGCAGCCCAAACCCCAGGGGGCAGCGGTTTTCTCGGCAGGCTCCAAGGAAAGGAACAGAGCCTCGGTGCTCCCAGCAGCTTCATGTTGGTCGACTTCATAAGTACAGCTTCTGTGCCATTCTGCTTGGCCTTTAAAACTCTAAAACCTGCTTCTCCAGGAGGGATTAGGAGCCCCCAAAGATTTCTCTGCAAAGGACTGAGAGGACTATGTCGTGCCTTAGAGAATGAAGCAGACTAGTTTCCAAAAACCTGCCTGAACAAGCTCTCCCACCCCTCGCCCATCTTACAGGGTGACTCGGCCATCGCCCCGCTGAGGGTGGAGTCCACGTCCCCCACCCCTTTGGAATGGGGAGTTTTCCGACTCTACAATCAGCAGGGCTGACCTCGGTCATTTCTGAGCCATAAAAGATCATTCATCCTCATCCTTGCCTGCTCAACACTCAGGCCTGCGGCCCCACGCAGCCACGCTGTGAGGAAGAGCCGCCTAATGAAGAGTCTCCACCTGAAGAGACGCCTAGACGGTGAAGGGAGAACCCTGGCCAGCCTGCAGGTGCTGCCGGCTTCAACAGCCTGAGATCCTGAGCCAGAACCTCCCGGCCAAGGCTCTCCCCTAAATTTCCAGCCCCGGGAACCAATGGAGACAACATATAGCTGCAGCTCTTTGCGGTCACCAGGTTCTGAAGCGGCTCTGTGGGACGGCCACAGTAACTGACGCAGAAGGAGGCCCGTGGCGCCTGGGAGAGCCAGTGGGACCAGGGGTGGGGCTGGAGAGGATGGGAGGGCAAAGACTTTAAGAGGCAGGACAGGCAGGTCAAGGGAACCTGCTAGAGACGAGGGGTCTGAGATGCTTGAGCTTTCCAGTGGGGTCCCTCTGCCCCGCCCCAGATGATGCCGCAGCCTCACTGGTGTGTGTGTGACTGTGCGCGCCCTTTTAAAACAGCGTCTGTAATTTCAAGGACACACAGGAACTTCACACTGCTCTGCTCTCTGAGCAGAGGCCCCGCCTGGCCTGCTCCAGCGACTGTACTTAACAGCATCTGTCTACACATAAACAACCAGCCAAAGCTTCAAGGCCTTTACAGTTTGTTCTTAAATTCATCAAGTCCTTCCCTCGTTTACATTCCCAAGAGGCTTAGCAAATACTTCACAGACAATACAAAGGCCAACTTCGCTGGAGCCGAGGCTGATTTATCACAAGTTTATGCAGTCTAAAGGCACCATGGTTTCTGTCTTGTATAATCTGTGACCCAACAGGCAACTTTGTTTAAAAGCTGAATCTGTTTTCTGCCATGTGGCCCGGGAACAATGTGTGCCAGGGGCTAAATGGGGAAGATTTGCAGGGCAGCCCGGCCAACCGCTCATCTGCAGGCCACTGGGAAATTGCAGTTTGTATTAACAAAAAGAAAAAGTGTTTCCTTGCCCTGACTGAGTGCCCTCTGGTTGAGTCCTCTGCAAGGGACGCGGTGATGACAGCGGCCGGAGGGCGGCAGTCCACCAGGCACACACAGGCCGTCCCTGTGGATGGCGTGCCTTCCCACGGGAAATTCCAAAACCCTACCCCAAGCCCCGCAAAGCCACAGTGGAAGCCCATCTGGCGGACCAAGCCTCCGCTGAGAGGCTCCACTGCTGGGCCATCTTCAGCATAAAATTAACCATTTCAAGGTGAAAGCAATTCAGTGCCTTGGGACAATGTTGTGTTGATCACCACGAAAACATAAACACAAGTCTCTGCTTTAAAGAAAAAAATTCTGCCAGGGGACTTCCCTGGCAGTCCAGTTAGTGGTTAAGGGTCTGCACTTCCAGTGTGGTGGGAAGGGGTGGGTGGTTGCGTGAGTTTGATCCCTGGGCGGGGAACTAAGATCTCACATGCCCCCCCCCCAAAAAAAAACAAAAAACACCTACATTAAAATTAAAAAATAATAGAAGTCCAGCCAGGATCATGGGGATTTAGATCCAGATGGACCTTCCAAGTTCATCTAAGGCCTGACCCCCCATTTTACAGACAGACAGTGGGGCTCAGAGGAAGCTGTGCTGGGCCCCATGGTCAGTGGCAGAACCAGCGCGGCCCCGGGTGGCGTGGGGAGAGCTTGCTCCCACACCAGGCCTCCTCCCACCCAACTCTGGCTGCGCACCACTGCCACCCCGGGAGGAGGCCCCGAGCTGAACGCTGAGACGCGGCCCCTGCCCGCCAGGGGACATGGACGGCGCCCCGGGAGCAAGGGCCACGGCCCCTCCACAGAGCTGACCTTCCAGACGCCTGAGGCGCGGATTCCAGTCTCCGCAGCAGCTCCTGGGGCCAGCCCCGAGGCGCGAACGAGCCACCTTTCCATTAGTCCTAAGAGGGGCTGCCTCTAGCGCTCCCGCACGGAGGACAGCCAGGAGGACAGCCAGGGGCGCGCTCACGGCGCCTCAGCGGCAGAGGGACGCGGCGGGCGGGCCACTCCCGAGCGCGCTCCGGCCCGCTTTCTACACTTCTCTACCTCTCCGGTCAGGCCGCCAGCCACATTTCCTGCCCTCATCTGCTATGGCTGGGAAATCAGAAGCCTGGAAACAAACAAAACACAACAGCAAACAAACCCAACTGTGAGAGGAGGAGCAAGTCCCAGATTCAAACACTTGGGTCCAGAGTCACCGTCCCAGAGTGTGAGCACCTGACACCGCATGAAGCTACGTGTGTGTGTGCGCGCGTGCGCGCAGTGTGGTGTGGAGAATGTGTGTGTGTATGATGTGGTGTGTTGTGTGTGTGGTACGATATGGGTATGTGGTACTCTGTGTGTGTGTGTGTGTATGTGTGTATGTGTGTGTGATAAGTGTGCTATGGTGTGTGTGCTTGGTATGGTATGTGTGGTGTGGTGTGTGGTGTGGTGTGTGTGTGGTGTGGTATGGTGTGTGAATGGTAGGGGGTGTGTGTGTGTGTGGTATGGTGTGTGTGCACGGTATGGTATGGTGTGTGTGCACAGTATGGTATGGTGTATGTGGTGGGGTCTGTGTGTGTGCACAATGTGGTATGGTGTGGTGTGGTGTATGTGTGAGGTGTGTGTGTGGTGTGGTGTGTGTGCAGTGTGGTATGGTGTGTGCACGGTGGGGTCTGTGTGTGTGTGGTGTGGTGCATGTGTGCAGTGTATGTGTGTGGTGTGTGCGGTCTGTGTGCGTGTGGTGTGTGTGGTGTGGTGGGGGTGTATGTGTGTGTGGTGTGGTGTGCTGTGTGTGTGTGCAGTGTGGTATGGTGTGTGCACAGTGGGATCTATGTGTGTGTGGTGTGGTTTGGTGCATGTGTGCAGTGTATGTGTGTGGTGTGTGTGGTGTGTGCATGTGTGTGGTGTGTGTGCGTGTGTGGTGTGTGTGTGTGCGTGGTGTGGTATGGTGTGTGTGGTGGGGTCTGTGTGTGTACACAATGTGGTGTGGTGTGTGTGTGTGTGGTGTGTGTGCAGTGTGGCATGGTGTGTGCACGGTGGGGTCTGTGTGTGTGCACAATATGGTGTGGTATACGTGTGTGGTGTGGTGTGTGTGCAGAGTGGTATGGTGTGTACACGGTGGGGGTCTGTGTGTGTGGTGTGGTACATGTGTGCAGTGTATGTGTGTGGTGTGTGTGGTGTGTGGTGTGTGTGTTGTGGCTCTTCCCCTTTACCTACGGGGGCTGGGGGGGGGGCGGGAATGAAGCAGGTCAGCCCTTCATCCTCAGAGCTCTAGGCGAGTCTGGCCCCCGGCGTCCCTGCAGGCCGGCCTCCGTGAGTGCTGGCGCTCTCCCACAGCTTATCTGCCAGGACTTCTACACAATAGCTTTTGGGTGCTCCAGGGCCCTCTCCTCCCTCATTTTCTGCTCACTTGACACAACTTTTCCATTTAGGCTGCCAGGAGTCTCAAGAAAGGCAGGTGGAGTGTTATTTCAAGTTTCCAAGTCATTAAGTATGGACAAAAAATGGCAGACTTCCCAACTCCCACCCCACCAACACCCTCCTCCCAGTTTATAAGGAGTGCATGGCTCCCCTAAAACCAGAAGGGGAGACGGGACAGACCTTCTGGGCAGAAAACAACAGAAAGAGCTGCCCACAGTCCACGGTCATGCACAGCAGACCCGCTGCCCTTGGTTCTCCCGTGTCCTGTTCAGCTTTCTTTCTCTGTCCTCTGACCATCTTCAGCCCACAATGGCACCAAGACATGGTCCTGCCATTTTGCTTTTCTCCCTGTTCACTGGAGTCCCCAAGGCCCGCTTCCCTGGTGGCTCAGACGGTAAAGAATCTGCCTGTAATACGGGAGACCCAGGTTCGATCCCTGGGTCAGGAAGATCCCCTGGAGAAGGGAATGGCAACCCACTCCAGTACCCTTGCCTGGAGAATCCCATGGACAGAGGAGCCTGGAGGGCTGCAGTCTACTACAGTCCATGGGGTTGCAAAGAGTGAGGCGCAACTGAGCCTCTAACACTTTCCCCAAGGCCAGCTGAGGCCATCCGAAACACACAAACAGCACGGTCCTAGCAGAGACCCCAAATTACCTCAACTTCCCCTCCAGCAACCAGAATGTCCAAGTGCCTCTCCCCCCGATGTTTACTCTGCAGCAAAACCTAGCAACCTCCATGCAGGTTCCGTGTTGACTCCTACAGCGATCGGCCGATTTTCCCTTACACATCCTTCAGGGAGTGAAGGGCCCAAAATGAGTCGCTCAGGAGGTGGAGCACTCTCGGCTGTGGCATGGGGAAGGAAAAGGTTTCCGATACCCAATGTTTACATTCCCCAAATCTCTCAACTGCAGACCGGGGGACAGCTTCTCTGCAGGGACAAAGCTAACATGGTGAATTTGGTCAAACAGTGAAAATTCCCAACCGGAGTCAGCAACTGGGGGTCTGCAAGAAGGCACCAGGGAGCAAGCGCACTCCACCTGCCCAGGCAGAGTCCCTGCTGGGAGCCAGGCGCGCAGCACAGGGCATATCTGGAAGCAGATAAGGCCCCTCCTCTGGCCCCCTCCACCTCTATCGGCCCGGGCTCACAACCTCAAAGAGCCTGCTGACCGCCCTGCATGCAGGCGCTCCAGTCCCCATCAGCTCTCAGCCTAAAGGCACAGGCTTTTCTCAGCTTCTATCCTGGGCCACCGGAGGGCCGGGCACTGTCTGTGCGGCTTTCGGGAAAGCCTCACAGCAGCTTCGTGAGATGGGCACCGTTACCCTGGCTTTACAGGCAGTAAACCGAGGCTCAGAAAGGTCCGGATCCTGAGCACGCACGACAGAGGACAAAGAACGAAACCCACGTTCTGCCTCCTGTGAACACACACTCTGTGTGTGTGTGTGTGTGTGTGTGTGTGTGTGTGTGTGAGTGAGTGTGAGTGTTCCATTGCTAAATCACATCAGACTCTGCAACTCCATGGACTTGAGGATGCCAGGGTTCTCTGTCCTTCTTGTCTCCCAGAGTTTGCTCAAATTCATGTCCAATGAGTCAGTGACGCAATCTAACCATCTCTCTAGAGAATGCTGAACAACCCAAACCAGAAGAAACTTCACTTCAAGTGACTTGGGACAGCAAGTTACTAGCTCAAGAGATCAGACGGGGGCGGCAAGTCTCTGATCCCGGGCTGGGCTAACGAGGGACAGCTCAACTTCCTAACAAATTCTGAAACCTCCTGTCCCCCTACACCACAGACTTATTCTCAGTGATGGGTGCATTTCTCGAAAATGGTATAGACTGTCTCTCTTGTGGATGGTTTCCGGACTCCTCAGAAGATCTGCAAGGCGCCATGACCTACTGTCTGATCGAGGATGTTTCACAGATGTCTACGGCTGCTGCCTCTCAGGGTCCTGGCGGGTTTCACGTAACAAGAGACTGATCCCTCCACTTTGTCAACTGGTAGTTAAAGACATAGGTAAGGGTAATCCCGAGGAGTCTTCAATGGATGCCTTGCATGCCGTCCATTTCTACCTTGATGGCAGAAGAAATTCAAGAAGCCGTTCACCAAAGTCAAAGATGATTGGAAGAGAGCATCCTTGTATTCCAAAGAAAAGTTAAAAGAATTTTGGGGGGGAGAAACTTCATCCACGTGTTCACTGATGAAAGCTGAGGAAAGGACACTCCCTGTCTCATGGCAGAAGCACAATTCACATAAACCTTCCTCTAAAGGACACGGGTTTCCGCCAGTGACACACTGCCCATTCTTCCAGAGGACTGGCCAGCGCGCCACCAGCACAGACGGACAAGTCGCGGTAGGGAAGCTGGGAGATTCAGAGGATGTAAGGGAGATGAGGCCTCCTTCCAAGTACTTCCTCTAGAAGAGGGCAGTGCTGCCTTCTGACTTGCATCCAAAGGGCGGTGTGAGGAAAAGAGGAACACAGGGCCAACACGTCCACCAAAACAGCTGGCCCACTTCTTCCCTGGGTCCCTGACCTCTCATTTCAGATGCCAGTGGGAGTCAGCATGGAAAGCCCCATCTCCGCCTGTCCCATCCAGGTCAAGGGCAGCTCCTTTGCATGGAGCCACACCCCACTACCAACCACAGGCACAGCACATCCCAGTACAGGGAACCCCGCAACAACGCCAGGCCCTCTGGCGCTCCCAAACACAACCCAAAGCTTCCACCGACAGAGGAAGGACAATGAAACGTTTCCCCAACCTGTGACGGATTTGCAAATCCAACCCAAGATCTGTTACAAGGCTCTCCTCGTCCAGCTGTCAGGACCACCAGACGGGGAGATGCCTAAAGGCGAGGTCGTTCCAGCTTCAGTATCTAGGACCTAACACAGATTCCCTGCCAGGCTGCGCGTGGCACAGAAGACGCCGACACTCAGACAGACATGGGCGCAAATCTTTCAACGCCGCCTCCTAGAAATGGAGATCTGGAAAAGTCCTTCACCTTCCAGAGTCTCGATTCCCTCATCTGTTAAATAAAACTAATGATAATACCTACCCCCCAGCCTTGTTTTGAGAATATTATAAAGTGTGTGTAAAGAAACTAGCAGAGTTTCTGGAACGTACTAAGTGCTCAGTTAACAGATACAACCGCCAACCTCTTCCACAGAATTTAGATTCGGAGTACACAGGACTCAGCATTCCCACATGGTATTAACACACACACCTGCCCGCATCTGTGGTTCACACTACCCGAGGGCACGCCAGGTGGGCAGCCACGGATAGGGGCTGAACAATCAAACCAGACGTGGCTGCCTCTTCTGGGCCAGAGCAAACTGGTCTTTTCCTCTCTCAAAAGACAGGTTTCCCTCGAGAACAGCTCGCCAACAAGATGTTTTCACGAGCTCCGAACCTTCTTTCCATCCTTCACTGAACACTGACTGCTATGTCTCAAGAAGGTTGCTGGCTGAGCAAGGAGCTTAAAAGTCCTTCAGTGAGTGAAAATAATTAAACGCAGGGAAGCACCAAGTTCCAATCCCAAGATATTTTTGTCACCGGAGGGCAACTGCTTTAGAGGGGTGCCTTGGCTTTTGCTGTGCGGCAGTGCAGGTCAGCTGCCACTGTGGACATATCCATGCCCTCTCTTGCACCTCCCTGCCCCCGCTCCCACCAATCCTCTAGGCCACACAGGCTGGGCTCCCCCTGCTACACAGCAACTTCCCACCAGCTCCCCGCTTTACACAGGACAGCGTATATATGGCAGGGCCACTGTCCATTTGCCCCATCCTCTCCTCCCCCCTTCTATGTCCACGTCAAGGCAGCTTTTTGAAAACTGGAAACTGGATCTACCCTGGTGGTCCAGTGGGGGGCGGGGGCTCAATCCCTGGTCAGGGAACTAGGGTCTTGCATGCCCTGTGGGGCACAAAGTAAAAAAAATAAAAGAGAAAGAAAAGGAAACCAGAGACTAAGCTCAAACACGGGTTTCCGCCAGTGACACACTGCCCATTCTTCCAGAGGACTGGCCAGCGCGCCACCAGCACAGATGGACAAGTCGCGGTAGGGAAGCTGGGAGATTCAGAGGATGTAAGGGAGATGAGGCCTCCTTCCAAGTACTTCCTCTAGAAGAGGGCAGTGCTGCCTTCTGACTTGCATCCAAAGGGCGGTGTGAGGAAAAGAGGAACACAGGGCCAACACGTCCACCAAAACAGCTGGCCCACTTCTTCCCTGGGTCCCTGACCTCTCATTTCAGATGCCAGTGGGAGTCAGCATGGAAAGCCCCATCTCCGCCTGTCCCATCCAGGTCAAGGGCAGCTCCTTTGCATGGAGCCACACCCCACTACCAACCACAGGCACAGCACATCCCAGTACAGGGAACCCCGCAACAACGCCAGGCCCTCTGGCGCTCCCAAACACAACCCAAAGCTTCCACCGACAGAGGAAGGACAATGAAACGTTTCCCCAACCTGTGACGGATTTGCAAATCCAACCCAAGATCTGTTACAAGGCTCTCCTCGTCCAGCTGTCAGGACCCACCAGACGGGGAGATGCCTAAAGGCGAGGTCGTTCCAGCTTCAGTATCTAGGACCTAACACAGATTCCCTGCCAGGCTGCGCGTGGCACAGAAGACGCCGACACTCAGACAGACATGGGCGCAAATCTTTCAACGCCGCCTCCTAGAAATGGAGATCTGGAAAAGTCCTTCACCTTCCAGAGTCTCGATTCCCTCATCTGTTAAATAAAACTAATGATAATACCTACCCCCCAGCCTTGTTTTGAGAATATTATAAAGTGTGTGTAAAGAAACTAGCAGAGTTTCTGGAACGTACTAAGTGCTCAGTTAACAGATACAACCGCCAACCTCTTCCACAGAATTTAGATTCGGAGTACACAGGACTCAGCATTCCCACATGGTATTAACACACACACCTGCCCGCATCTGTGGTTCACACTACCCGAGGGCACGCCAGGTGGGCAGCCACGGATAGGGGCTGAACAATCAAACCAGACGTGGCTGCCTCTTCTGGGCCAGAGCAAACTGGTCTTTTCCTCTCTCAAAAGACAGGTTTCCCTCGAGAACAGCTCGCCAACAAGATGTTTTCACGAGCTCCGAACCTTCTTTCCATCCTTCACTGAACACTGACTGCTATGTCTCAAGAAGGTTGCTGGCTGAGCAAGGAGCTTAAAAGTCCTTCAGTGAGTGAAAATAATTAAACGCAGGGAAGCACCAAGTTCCAATCCCAAGATATTTTTGTCACCGGAGGGCAACTGCTTTAGAGGGGTGCCTTGGCTTTTGCTGTGCGGCAGTGCAGGTCAGCTGCCACTGTGGACATATCCATGCCCTCTCTTGCACCTCCCTGCCCCCGCTCCCACCAATCCTCTAGGCCACACAGGCTGGGCTCCCCCTGCTACACAGCAACTTCCCACCAGCTCCCCGCTTTACACAGGACAGCGTATATATGGCAGGGCCACTGTCCATTTGCCCCATCCTCTCCTCCCCCCTTCTATGTCCACGTCAAGGCAGCTTTTTGAAAACTGGAAACTGGATCTACCCTGGTGGTCCAGTGGGGGGCGGGGGCTCAATCCCTGGTCAGGGAACTAGGGTCTTGCATGCCCTGTGGGGCACAAAGTAAAAAAAATAAAAGAGAAAGAAAAGGAAACCAGAGACTAAGCTCAATGCTGCACAGCACCATGGGAACCGCCTCTCCTTCTCCCGTCCAGAGGAGGCCCCACCAACAAATACTACCATCACCGCCAACAACGCCTGTCGCCAGGCAATGACCCCACAGCAGGACCAGACTTACGGGCTCAGAATGCACTAATAAAGACAACAGCTAAAATCTATTAAAACATTGCTCCAAGGGCTTTAAATGCCACTGTCTCACGTAATCTCCTAGACGTGGAAAGCGTGACTCCGGGAGGGTCCACTGGTAACGGCTGGGGTGGGGCTTCAGCCTGCCTGTGACCCCAAGGCCTGCCCGCCGCGCTCCCTTCTCATCCTAAGGACCACAGCAGCCGCCGCTTTGTCTTCAAAGCTCCAAAAGAAAAGGAAAGAACCTTGCACAGCTGAGCTGCCTGGCAGGGAGGCGACGGGGCGCTCGGCTGACAGCACAGGCTGGGAGAAAGGCCTGAGTTCAACCCTGACCCCGCCAGGTCTCAGCCGCGCGTCCCTGCAAGAGTGACTAAGCTCTTCCGTGCCGCACTCAGGCCGCCTCACCTACAGACCAGGCGCAACCAGGCCCTCCCCAGCAGTCTGGTGGTTAGGACGTGGTGCTCTCACTGCTGAAGGCCCGTCTCTGGTAGAGGCCCTCAAGGTTTCATCTCTGGTAGAGGAACTAAGATCCCACAAGGTGCATGTTGCAGTTAAGAAAGAAAGAAAACAAAAAACCACCACCACCACCAACAAACCAAAAATCCCCCCAAATGACAGCAAAAAACCCACAGGCAATTAATGAAACAGTACTACGTCATATACTGTTATTTTAAGGGTCAATGGGGGTCATCCTCAGAGAGCACACAGCACACAACTGGGACACGGTCACCGCAAGCATTTTACACGGAAAGTCAACAGAGAAGAGCAAAGAAGGAAAGGTAGATGGATATAACCCCAAATCTCAGAAGAAAGGCCTCGCTGGCCTTCTGCCAAGTGCTGGGACACAAGGCTGGGCTTGTGTGTCCCGATGCAGCGCAGGGGGCCTCAGGGCAGCAGAGCCCCGTGGGCTGACGGTCTGATCAGAGAAGGGCCAGACGAGGCTCGGTACTGTGGGCTGAGCTGTTTCAACATGCGCCTCTACGGAGCCAGAGTTCAAGGATGGCTTGTCTTACAATGCTTTACGACTCTGAACGCTGGACTCTTCAGAACAGCATTCTCCTGCTCCACAGGAAGAAAAACCACATCTCATCCAGATACAAATATCCACTGACTGATCACTTTCCCTGACAAGCAGTCTTGCGATTTGGGGCCTTCAGTGAGTAAGGGTATTCCACGAAAGTAAGAAGCATCCCTCGGGCTCAGGGCAGAGGCCCTCTCGACGCGCTTCTGAGGGCGCCACGGGGAGAAGTCTGAGGACCAGGTGCTGAGCGACTCCAGGGCCAGGATGTTCTCGCCCTTATCACCTCCAGCTGGGAGCGTCCTCATCCAGAGGAAGGTGGCACTCACAGCCCGGCAGCGACAGCGGAGCCTCACGCGACGCTTTCCTCAACAAGCTCCTGAGTGGGATGCTTGCTGAATTCCCAAGGAGGGAGATAAATGGCAACATCAGTGACTTCCTGTCTCTTGGTCTCAGGAATGAATGGAGACGGCAGTTAGCTGGCCTACGGAGCTCAGAGCCCTTCTGCATGGTCTGAAAGGGCTTGATGGGAAATGGAGAATCTGCAACTGGAAAAGCAATCAGGAACCAGACACGCTGGGCAGTGAAACTCCCAGCAAAACGGCCTTTGAGGTCTCCACGGCTCGCAGACTATTTCCCCCGGGTTCCCAGCAGCCCAGGGAAACTGAACACACTGTTTACCAGGGACCTCAGCGAAGCCAGCCTCAACTCACCAGGGGGACAGCTTCGTGGACACAAAGAGAAGACACGTTTGCTGCACTTTGCCAATTTCCTTACATTTCACTCCTAAGTTCTGAGACCAAAACGAATGGGAGGCGCCACAAAGCAGAGGGGGCTGTTTTGCTAGGCTCCTGCCTCCAACGTGAAGGGAGAAATCAATTCACTTTCCCCTCTAACCCGTGAATCCCAAGAGAGGGCTAGTGTTTGGACGGCCTACAAATGCTCAGCTTCCCCACAGTGCCCCAGACGGGGATCCATCCATCCACGTACTGTTCTTACCTCCCACCTCCTCCCCGTTTGGGGGAGGGGGCCGGGCACACAGTTCCGAGTCACGCTCCTCACTTCAGGGATCGTGGGAATGCTTACGGACACATTTGCCCCAGCGCCGCCAGCTGGATCGCCACGTCCTGACGGGCTGGGGAGGCCGTGGGCGCATGGAGGCAGATGTTCCGTGTTATCGTAAAACAAACAGACAAGGATCATGCGGCGCGCCCTTGAAATATGGGCCGCCCTGGGCTTCGGTTAGAGCCCAGCAAAGCCAGGGGAGAAAAGAAAAGCAACAAAGTGCCGGCCACTCCTCCCCCATTCCGAGTGCAGTGCCTCCCGAGAGCTCAGGGGCCGCAGGTCTGAATGAGAAAATTCAATTAGGAAGCAAGGATGAGGCAACTCAGAGCATGCCAAGCGGAAGAGGAGGTCTTCCCAAGGCCCCAGCGCCGAGCGGCACCTCAAAGTGCCCTGGAAGGTGACCTGGGGCTTCCCAGGCCCTCCGAGGGATCCGGGGCCTTGCCCCAGCTTCTACTCCTGGAGCTGGAATCCGGACCAGGTCTGCCCTACGCCGTGCGCTTCCCCAGCGGGCCTTGGCACAGAAGCCAGGGCTGGGGCAGGGTCCCCGCTCTCAGATGCGCGGGGCTGTTCCCAGTCTACATGGACAGGTGCCCAGCTCCCCACCAGAGGCTCGTGGGCTCTGAGGGGCGGTCAAGGTCAGCAGCAAGGGCTGTCCTTTGCTCCTTTAGGGCTCCTCCACAGCCAAGGGCAGGCAGCCGGTCAGTGTTGGGAAAATGGCTTTGCTGACGCTCACAGGATTAAATCCAGAGCAAGGGGGCAGGGGCAGGAATCCGTTTCCAATCAGTGATGGAAAACAGATTTCCTCTTCGGCCAGGATTCTTCCTTGCACAATGTGACCATCAGCGGGCTCCACCCCAGACCACAGAAGAGCAAGGCGGAATGGAGCACGGTGATGCACGCCAAGAGGTGAGCCCCTCAGTCAGCAAACACATGCCCCGTGGAAGGTATTCGCGAAACTCCCATCACGGAGAGGTGAGATGAAGCACAAATCCAACTCCTCCCTGTAACTACACGCACCGACATAACGTTTCAAAACCATCTTAACTACTGCGCCCTCCCTGTAGAGAACAGGCATGCACTTCCACATTAACGTGGGAGAAGATGGCTATCAACTCCCAAAGTCTTTGAGTCAAAGGTCTTTTGTCCTTGAAGAATCAAGAACCTCAAGAGTTTTCGTGACTTCAGAGGCCCACTTCCCTCTCAGGATACCCCTGAAGCACCCGGTCGTTCAGCCTGATCGGTGTCGGCGCACCGAGTCCCCGCGTCCCAGGGCGGCGATGGGTGCACACCTGCCATCCCCACCCACCGCCTGTCCAGGCATCCAAAACGCGCCACTTCTGGGTCGGCAACACTGCACCAAATCCCTGGCACAAGCCACCATGTCCTTCCTCAGCTCCCGGCCACACTCCCAGCCACACTCTGGTTCTGCCTGTGCCCTGCCTGTGACACAATTCGGGGGGGTCCCCGGGGTCAAGCCTGCTGACGCGCCGAGGGCTCACCGTGTGCCACGCATCCTGCAGCTTGCTCCTGTTAGATTCGGCCCCTGGAGTCTGCTTGGGTGTTTTTTCCTTTTTTGGTGGTGGGTTTATCTTTCTGGAGTTTTTTCATCTCTTTGAGGAACTCAAGGTCCTAACATCGAGTGCTTCCTGGGCAGCTTCTCCAGCTGCCCTCACACTCGTTGCCCAGGCATAAGCAAGCAGGACGGTGCACAAGGGAGCGGACACACGTGCACACGGAGATGATGCGCGCTGCCGCACGGCAGAAACCAACAGCGCCGCAGAGCGACCACACTCAGGCAGGAAGAAGAGAGCACGCGGCCCAGGGCCTGGGCACCAGCAGGCGGGGCGGCCCCGAGCCCAGCAGCTCGAGCGAAACGCGCATCAGCCACCTCCAAGAGACACTCAGCAAGCCCTTCAAGGTGCACGCATTCAGGGAACCCACCAGTACAAGGCCCGCTGGTAATGAGCATCTGTTAGAAAGGATGCTGGGAAAGATGGCGCCAAAGCAACTTGCTCTCTCATGCAGACGAAGTATTTCTCCTGAAATCCAGCCCGGGCCGCTCGGTCCAACCTCTCCTCAGCAGAAGGGTAAATCCTGGTCCAGCCCAAGGCCAGCTGCTCCGGACGGCGACCCCTGGATCCGAAGCCACGTTGCCAGGACGTGTGGGCTGCACCCCACGGGCAAGGTCAGGGGAAGTCTGTGGACATCCAAGCTGAGGTCCCGGAGGCGGAGTGACTCAGAATGAGTGTCTGGTGCCTATCCCTGCATGCCAGTCTCCTCACGGGCTCCAGCTCATCCTGAAGGCAGGCTATAGTATGTTACAAACTATGCTCTCAAAGAAGAGTGGAATTAGAAAACACAGGTAACACTGCTCGGGGCTGCAGACTCCAAGAGGGAAGCCCAGCCAGTGGGTCAAGCGTTTCTTGGCTGTGCAGCTCAAGTCAGGCTGGAGCCCGGCTCCACCTGTCCCTGCCTCAGCGGCCCAGGAGGGCGCCTGCCTGGGGGCTCTCCTGGGAAGCGGAGAGCGGGGCTGTCCTTGGGAGCACGTCATGTCCTCTGGGACTCAGCCCGCCCAGCTCCAGGAGAGAAGGGTTTCAAGGCAGAAACAGAAGGCCCTGTCGGCCCCAGGGGAGTCGGGGTATGCACCCCTGTTTAACTCCCTCCCTTGAGCACCAACCACGCGTGTAAGGAACAAGCCACTGCCTGCAGGGTGTGAGGGGTGTGTCACCCACTCTGCCACCACAGGGAGGGCGTCAGACCCTCCCCGGCTCCGAGAGGCAGCGGCCACGGGGACGCCGGGTGACAGGGGTGGGGGCAAGAGCAGAAGGGAGAGAGGGCCGCGGCCCGAGACACAGGGCCCCTTCAGAACCACGCTCGGCGTCTCCAGGTGGTATTCAGGGCTTGAGACCTTCAACCTTTGGGACTGCCAATTGAAATGGGCATGCATCGGTTTTCTTAAATCACAACAAAGGCTAAAAAAGTATTTAAACCAACAATTTTCATATAACAAAAACCAGCGATCCCTCTGGTTGATAAAACCGCGGTACAGCGTGTAGGAGAACTCTGTTCTCAGGATGGAGGGGCCCAGATTGCTCGTTCAAATGAAACCAGACAATCTGATTCAAACTAATTGAAGCTAGGAGAGGCTGGAGTGGGCGGGTATAGATGGAACAAGACTGGTCATGGCATCAGGGACATAGGGCTTACTATTTCATAGGCTTGAAATTTTCCATAATAAAAACTGTCTTAAGAATTTAAATCAGGCCCCACTCCCCTGCGGGAAGCCCCAGGGGCCGTCAAGGCCAGGCTCTTGCCCACGTCAAGGCTGGCTCGTGTCTAACGGGCACTGAACATCAGGCAACCTTCTCTTGCCTGCACTTGGTCCAGGGAGACCCTCCTAACAAGGAGGGAGAGGAAACGCTAGCGAAGCTTTACAGACCAGGCGCTTCAGGGAGCAAACACACAGGGTCTCCGCTGATCACCAACACCCCTTCCACCTGGAAAGCTCTGCTCCCACCGGTTTCCTGAAAAGATAATAACAAAAACCAGCGATCCCTCTGGTTGATAAAACCGCGGTACAGCGTGTAGGAGAACTCTGTTCTCAGGATGGAGGGGCCCAGATTGCTCGTTCAAATGAAACCAGACAATCTGATTCAAACTAATTGAAGCTAGGAGAGGCTGGAGTGGGCGGGTATAGATGGAACAAGACTGGTCATGGCATCAGGGACATAGGGCTTACTATTTCATAGGCTTGAAATTTTCCATAATAAAAACTGTCTTAAGAATTTAAATCAGGCCCCACTCCCCTGCGGGAAGCCCCAGGGGCCGTCAAGGCCAGGCTCTTGCCCACGTCAAGGCTGGCTCGTGTCTAACGGGCACTGAACATCAGGCAACCTTCTCTTGCCTGCACTTGGTCCAGGGAGACCCTCCTAACAAGGAGGGAGAGGAAACGCTAGCGAAGCTTTACAGACCAGGCGCTTCAGGGAGCAAACACACAGGGTCTCCGCTGATCACCAACACCCCTTCCACCTGGAAAGCTCTGCTCCCACCGGTTTCCTGAAAAGATGCCACCAGATTCTCTAGGAATCTTCCTCGTATGCCCCACGGCGGGAGTGCAGAGTCTAAGTCACGGGACCACAGGGCAGGCCTCCAACTCTGATGTTAAAACAAGCACAACACTGTAGAGGAGAACCGCACTATCCCGGCCCCCGCAGGGCCCAGCTGTGAGAGAGAGGTCACCCGGGCGACGCCTGGCGGCCTTTACAAACTCCAGGAGCGGGAAGCTCAAGCCGTCGGGGATGCCCCCGTGCACCCAGCTCTTCACAAGTGCGGACACTGAAGCGTAGTGGGGCCGGGTCACCTGGCCAAGCCCACGCCGTGGACAGGCGGCAGCTGCGGGTCAGAGCGCATCAGGCACGGCCTGCCCTAGGGGGGAAGACCCCAAGCCCAGAGGGCCGCGCGGCCTTGCCCTCTGTGAGGCCACAGCGAAAGCAATGACGAGTCAGAGGCCCTCTCCCCAGGGAAGGGCAAGCAGACCACAGTGAGTAAGGCAACCGGGGCTTCACAGACACCCCCGCCCCATGCCCTCCCACATCCCAGGCTTAAACCCAGACCACAGTGAGCAAGGCAACCAAGGCAACCAGTGGCTTCACAGGTCCCCCCGGCCCACGTCCTCCCACGTCCCAGGCTTAAACCCTCTGTTCAGACTTTAAAGAACCTCTGCTGAAAACCAAGGACAAATTTACGGAAAACACATGTGCCTAAACCTGGTCCAGACGATATCATTTCATGGAGGCAGACGATGTCCTGGCCTGTAAGGGCACTGCCAGCCTGTGTGGGTCCTGGCTCGGCTCTTCACTCGCTTCCCTGACTCTTCCGGCCCCGGGTCCCACCCTGCGGTAAAGAGCCACCTCCTGGAAACGCTGGGATAGAAGCCAGTCATTTCAAGGAGCAGGTGAAATTCAGAGAACTCTGGAAAGCAATTCTGCAAGAACAGTTTCAAATTGGGGAAAAAAGTTTTTCTTTGGGTGTAAAACTCTGGGCCCAGAGTGCGGCAGAGGTCTTAGACAAAGCTTTTCACAGACTCTGATTCAGCATTATTTATATCAGCAAAAGAGTAAAAAGCACCCCACGGAAGTAAATTATGCTACAACCGTTAATATTAGAACCACTGAAAATCGTCAACAGGAAGTTTTGCAAAGATGTCTTATGTTAAGCGGGGAAAGACTTCTGTGATGCCAATAAGAGAAAGCAGGACACAAAGTTTAAAATGTGAAACGTGCTTAGAGAAAGCGGAAAAACACCAAGGAGTAAGAGGCGGTTTTCCCATGAGTGAGGGAGAATCCTGAGTGACTCATTTTTTCACCCTCTGTATGCTTGTCTGGTGTCTGCACTTTCCACTCGTGAAACACGTACCATCTCCCTAAGTTACCGTGTTCTTCTACTGCAAATATTAATACCAGCCTGCTGTAGAGACTCACGCTTCACAGAGAATGGAAACACCCCCTGTGGGGACTTCCCTGGTGGTCCAGGGGCTAAGACTCTGCCTTGCAATGCAGGGGATGGGGGTTTGAACCCTGGTCGGGGAACTGAGACCCCACAGGCTCTGGAGCAGGAAGGCCCAGGCGCTGTAGCAACGGAGCCGGCGTGCCGCAGTTACCGAGCCCGTGCTCCACAAGGAGGCCCCGGTGGCACCGTGAGGTGCCATGTGCCCCCGCTGAGCCCCGGCGCAGCCAGACACTTCAGTAAATAGAGGTTAAAAATAGAGAAGGCCTCCCATAATCCCACCACCTAGGGGTCACTACTCCCCAAAGGTCACGAGCAATGACGACTTGGTGTCCGCTCTTCCAGATGTTCCCCAGCAAGCATCACCTTTATAATCACATAGCTCCTTTTAAAGGAATAATCTGTAGGAGGCCACACGTATGAAAGGTCCAGGAAGGTCTGTGGTGGCAAGGGTGGGAGCCGGGAGTAACTGCACCTGGTGCGTGGGAACCTTCTGGGGCGATCGAAGCACTGTCCACCCCCTGGACTGTGAGATGGTCCCACGACTCTGTACTAAAAAAATTTGGGAAACTGAATGATTCACTTAAAACCAGGGCATTTTATGATATGGAAGTCACACCTCCACGAAGCAGCTGGAAAAGAAAACACACACGCGCCAGAGCCAGCAGGTCTGCAGGCCCCAGGGCTGCCCCGCCTCCGCCCGGCTCCACGCCCAGCTCCTCTCAGGAGCCCACAGCAAGACCACGCGGCAGCGACAGAGGAGGCTGGCAGCCCCTCAGAGCCACCGGACACACAGCCTGCCAGGGAGGCAGAGCAGATGACAGGGCGTGCGTGTGTGTGTGAGGCCCAGTGCACACAGGAGGCAGGAGAGCACTGTGTGTGTGAGTTACCGTGTTCTTCTACTGCAAATATTAATACCAGCCTGCTGTAGAGACTCACGCTTCACAGAGAATGGAAACACCCCCTGTGGGGACTTCCCTGGTGGTCCAGGGGCTAAGACTCTGCCTTGCAATGCAGGGGATGGGGGTTTGAACCCTGGTCGGGGAACTGAGACCCCACAGGCTCTGGAGCAGGAAGGCCCAGGCGCTGTAGCAACGGAGCCGGCGTGCCGCAGTTACCGAGCCCGTGCTCCACAAGGAGGCCCCGGTGGCACCGTACGGTGCCATGTGCCCCCGCTGAGCCCCGGCGCAGCCAGACACTTCAGTAAATAGAGGTTAAAAATAGAGAAGGCCTCCCATAATCCCACCACCTAGGGGTCACTACTCCCCAAAGGTCACGAGCAATGACGACTTGGTGTCCGCTCTTCCAGATGTTCCCCAGCAAGCATCACCTTTATAATCACATAGCTCCTTTTAAAGGAATAATCTGTAGGAGGCCACACGTATGAAAGGTCCAGGAAGGTCTGTGGTGGCAAGGGTGGGAGCCGGGAGTAACTGCACCTGGTGCGTGGGAACCTTCTGGGGCGATCGAAGCACTGTCCACCCCCTGGACTGTGAGATGGTCCCACGACTCTGTACTAAAAAAATTTGGGAAACTGAATGATTCACTTAAAACCAGGGCATTTTATGATATGGAAGTCACACCTCCACGAAGCAGCTGGAAAAGAAAACACACACGCGCCAGAGCCAGCAGGTCTGCAGGCCCCAGGGCTGCCCCGCCTCCGCCCGGCTCCACGCCCAGCTCCTCTCAGGAGCCCACAGCAAGACCACGCGGCAGCGACAGAGGAGGCTGGCAGCCCCTCAGAGCCACCGGACACACAGCCTGCCAGGGAGGCAGAGCAGATGACAGGGCGTGCGTGTGTGTGTGAGGCCCAGTGCACACAGGAGGCAGGAGAGCACTGTGTGTGTGTGCGCGTGCGCGTCTGTGTGTGTGTGTCAGGCCCAGTGCACACAGGATGCAGGAGAGCACTGTGTGTGTCTGTGTCTGTGTGTGTCTCTGTGTGTGTCAGGCCCAGTGCACACAGGAGGCAGGAGAGCAGTGTGTGTGTGTGTGTGTGTGTGAGGCCCAGTGCACACAGGAGGCAGGAGAGCACTGTGTGTGTCTGTGTCTGTGTCTCTGTGTGTGTCAGGCCCAGCATACACAGGAGGCAGGAGAGCAGTGTGTGTGTGTGCGTGTGTGTGAGGCCCAGTGCACACAGGAGGCAGGAGAGCACTGTGTGTGTCTGTGTCTGTGTCTCTGTGTGTGTCAGGCCCAGCATACACAGGAGGCAGGAGAGCAGTGTGTGTGTGTGCGTGTGTGTGAGGCCCAGTGCACACAGGAGGCAGGAGAGCACTGTGTGTGTCTGTGTCTGTGTCTCTGTGTGTGTCAGGCCCAGCATACACAGGAGGCAGGAGAGCAGTGTGTGTGTGTGCGTGTGTGTGAGGCCCAGTGCACACAGGAGGCAGGAGAGCACTGTGTGTGTCTGTGTCTGTGTCTCTGTGTGTGTCAGGCCCAGCATACACAGGAGGCAGGAGAGCAGTGTGTGTGTGTGCGTGTGTGTGAGGCCCAGTGCACACAGGAGGCAGGAGAGCACTGTGTGTGTCTGTGTCTGTGTCTCTGTGTGTGTCAGGCCCAGCATACACAGGAGGCAGGAGAGCAGTGTGTGTGTGTGCGTGTGTGTGAGGCCCAGTGCACACAGGAGGCAGGAGAGCACTGTGTGTGTCTGTGTCTGTGTCTCTGTGTGTGTCAGGCCCAGCATACACAGGAGGCAGGAGAGCAGTGTGTGTGTGTGCGTGTGTGTGAGGCCCAGTGCACACAGGAGGCAGGAGAGCACTGTGTGTGTCTGTGTCTGTGTCTCTGTGTGTGTCAGGCCCAGCATACACAGGAGGCAGGAGAGCAGTGTGTGTGTGTGCGTGTGTGTGAGGCCCAGTGCACACAGGAGGCAGGAGAGCACTGTGTGTGTCTGTGTCTGTGTCTCTGTGTGTGTCAGGCCCAGCATACACAGGAGGCAGGAGAGCAGTGTGTGTGTGTGCGTGTGTGTGAGGACCAGTGCACACAGGAGGCAGGAGAGCACTGGCCCCTGAAAGGCCGCTCACGGGGCTCGGGCGGAGCTGCCGGCTGGCCTCAGACCAGCGGCCAAGGAGACAGAGGCCTGCCCCACCGCCCACGTGCCCCCGGGGCTCAGGAGGCCGCTGGGCAGCACAGGCGGGGACACTGCTCCCATTCAGCAGAGGCCACGAGCTGGCCCAACAAGGTGCCACCCCCTGGCGCCCTCGGAGCTGAGAAGGGACGGGCCACCGTTACAAAGAGGAGCGTGACAGCGAGCCATCGGAAGAGGGGTGTGGAGACCACGCGCACGTGACAGGCACAAGGGCCACAGCCTGGAGGAGGGCGGCTGGGGCCTGGAGGGTGACAGCAGCTGGCAACGGCACGTCCGAAGCCTCTGCAGTGCTCATACCCTTCCAGGGTCTAACCTAAGACATCACTCAATTTATGCGGAGATACGCCCACTAGTTTGCTGCCAAAAAGAGAAATAGCTTCCCAACAACAGGAGAGTGATCAAACAGCATGTATTGTCGCCACGTCTGTGAAGAGCGTCCTTAAGTCAGAGTGAAGGCTGCTCAGTCGTGCCCGACTCTCTGCGACCCCGTGGAGTCTACAGTCCACGGAGCTCTCCAGGCCCGAATACTGGAGCAGGCAGCCTGTCCCTTCTCCAGGGGACCTTCCCGACCCAGGGACTGTACTGGGGTCTCCTGCGTTGCAGGCAGATTCTTTACCAACTATCAGGGAAGCCCAGGGCATCCTTAAAAACACGGGGCAATTATCCTATGTTAAATTAGCAAAGTTGGATATAAAAATTTAACCTCAACTAAAAAGTGAGTGGAAGTTGCTCAGTCTGTCCAACTCTTTGTGACCCCATGGGCTATACAGTCCTTTCCCTTCTCCGGGGGATCTTCCCAACCCAGGGATCAACCCCAGGTCTCCCACACTGCACGCAGATTCTTTACCAGCTGAGCCACCAGGGAAGCTTTTCAGCTAAGCAAAAGTTCTTAGTTTCTTTTTCAACTAAGAAAAAGATGTCCAAATCCTGGAGAGAAACAGGAAGGGAAAATGTCAGCGGTGTTTTCCTTTGGGTAGGGAGATTAAGAGATTCTTTTTCTCCTTTTATCTATTTTTCAGACCTTTCCAAATTTTTTATAAAAGTATTTCTCAATCTCTCAAAAGTCTATGATCCATCTGCCAATTGGATTCTTTTAACTTTACCCTCTAGGGTTTGCACTGAGTAGAAATTACGCTTTGTTTTCCAGACATAAAATTCTAATCCTGAATGTGCTCTCTCAAATTACAGCCCCACTGATTGGAAACTGATGGCCACACACGCGATGACGGTGAGGCCTCCGAGGAGTGCTACCTGGCCAGCCCGCCTCGAATAATCTCTATTAGGAGCATATAAAACTTAACAAAATTTCTATCATCCTTTGGGAAACAAGGATTCCCTGGTGGCTCAGCTGGTAAAGAATCCGCCTGCACTGCGGGAGACCTGAGTTTGACCCCTGGGTTGGGAAGATCCCCTGAAGAAGGGACAGGCTACCCACTCCAGTATCCTGGCCTGGAGAATTCCATGGAGTGTATAGTCCACAGGGTTGCAAAAGTCAGTCACAACTGAGCGAGTTTCACATCACTTTCTTTGGAAATAAGGGTTTTGCAGTGGTTGCTGCTTTGCTTTACGCGAAAAAGAAAAAACACTGACAAATTTAAAACTAAACAGTCCCTGGTTAGGACCGGGCAGAATCCTCGAGGGAACCTCGCGTCACCAAGAAGTGAGTTGGGACCACTCCCTCTTTCTGCCTTCCTGAGTCTTCTGCGGACTCAACGAGCCAGCTGAGTGAGTCTCACAGGCATGCCCCAAGGATGCCACAGGTTCAGGGTCAGAGGCAGCTCAGCGGACAACTGGCGGCCATGGCGGCTCGCCTCCTGCCCCTCCGCCGGGCAGGCTCCATGCCAGGGCTGCCCCACGGCTGCCCGAGCTATCTGCCAGGAACTGCAGTATAAGGACCAAGTCACTCACATTTAAGAACTAGAGGACGTGTCTGGTGCTCCAGTGGTCAGGAACCTACCTTCCAACACGGGACAAAGGTTCGACCCCTGGTCCAGAGAGACACCCCGGCAACCGAGCCAGTGCTCCGCCGCGGCTGAGGCCCAGAGTCCCCGCTACCGCAGCCTCCAAGGTCCAACACAGCGAACAACAGACCAACGGGCTGGAGCAGTGCCCATGCCTGCTGTCTGATCGGGACCCTCTCCCCGGTACGCTGGTGAGCTCTCTTATGGGAGACAGAGTAAGGGGAGGGTGGGTGTGCGCATCAGTCATGCCCACTCTGCAACTGCAGCCCGGCAGGCTCTCCTGTCCGTGGGATTTTCCAGGCAAGAACACCGGGTGGGGTTGCCACGCCCTCCTCGAGGCATCGTCCCAAGCCAGGACTCAGGGATCAACCCACGTCTCCTGCGGCTCCTGCACCGGCAGGTGGGTTCTTTATCCCTGAGCCGCTTGGGAAGCCCTGAGTAGGGGTGGTGCTTGGCAGACCCCAGCCTCTGCTGTGGGGTGGGCGGGACTTTAGATGGGTTAAAGGCCAACCCACCTACCAGCCAACTGAGTGTTTGGGGGCTACAGTCCACAGAGGGATGGGAAGTCACACCATCTCCAAGTGATCACACCTAACCGAGGCTGCACGCGTGCCGTTTTTAAGGGAGGAGTGTGGCCTGGTGGGGATGAGCCACGGTAGGGACAGGGCTGCAGGGGCCGCCCCAGGGGTGACAGAAAACACGCAGAGAGCCTACCGTCTGCTGGCACCTTCTCCCTGGGGGGCCTGGTCCAAGCAACTCTGACTCCTAGCGGTCAATCAATCTGAAAGCCTTCTCTCCTCTCCTCCTCCCTCCCACCCTCTGATGCATCTGATGAATATTTCCCTACTCTTGTTGCTCAAGATGAAGGGTGTTTAGAGCCTGAAATAAATACATTATTTCCCTACTCCAGCACCCTCCTTAACCCACAAAGCCCAGAGGTTAAAAACTCACAAACCTTTCTCTGAACCACGAACTGAAACCTGGGGGCAGCTGTGACAACCGGATCAAACAAACATGCAGTGTCTCACGTCTCCTACTCTGAGAACTGCTTTTTATTCTTTGCTGAACTGCAGATGACTCACATTAGAAGCTGCCCGGTGACCTGACCAACTCTCCTCCCCGGCTGGCCAACAAAAGATGGGGGAGGGGACACCGCTGTTTTCAGGGTCTGCTAGCCTGGCCGTGCTCACGCAGGGACCTCTCTCCCACCCACGCGCCGCATGGACCCCAGTAACTGCAGTTCCCTTTCCCGCCAGCTTCCTTCGCCAGGGTGGTGAGCGCATCCATCCTCACGCCCCACAGCCACCCGCCCGACCCTCTCCACCAGCTCTGAGACTGGGTCCCTTCTCCAGGTGCTGGGTCAGATCCTCTGGGCTGCCTGGGGTCTGAGTGGGAGAGCACCGTACCCTGGAACCATCTGGAGGGTGGAGGAGGTGAGGCCACCAGCTACCCTCTGCAGCTGGCGAGGCCGGGGCAGTGGAAGAAGGCCAGGACACCAGACGCTGCTCCAGGCTCCAGCGTGGTGGCCCTCCTGGCGTCTCCATGTGGCTCCTGTCTGGGCCGCACGGCCGGCCGGGTGGTTTTCAGGCACCAGTGGAGCCCTGGCGGCCAAGGCCACTGGCCCCAAATCCTGGCGTCACCGTGAAGCTGACGGGCACAGAGCAGGCCTACCCATCACTGAGGGGGCCTGCAAGGCCATGCGTCCCGGGGCAGGAGCCGGGGGCAGAGGCACAGAGTAGGGCCTGGGGGCCTGAAAACGCCGATGGCAGCCAAGAAAGAGCAAGGCGTCGGTGTGGCAAGGCTGCCCCACGCTGGGCGCAGGCCGCGGACAGAGGCAGAGGGCCCAGGACGGCCGCGCTGCTGACGCGCCCCCACGCCAGGGCGCTGCCGTGTCTCTGTCCTGCCAACACACCAACAGGGAGAGGGGAGGAGCAGGTCTTCAACGCGGATCATGACATGTCCACGCAATGCGATATCACGAAGCAGTGAAAATCGGACTCGAAAAGAAGAGCCGACGGGCTACAAAAATGGAGACTGCAAGCTGCCCTGAGCAGGGAGGCTCTGCGGGCCAGACCCTGCTCTAGGTGCTTCACTCACACACGTTAGCCCACTCAGCCCTCACAACCCGCCCAGGACAGCTTCTGCTACTAACCCAGCTTCACAGACAAGAGCCCCGAGGAACAGAGAGGTTAAGGGACTTGCCAAAGATCACAAAGCTAGTAAGTGGCAGGGCTGAACCCAGGCACCCGGGGTCCAGAAGCCACGTTTCCGACTCCATGTGACACTGCCAACCACAATGTAACACAGGCATTCTAACACCCTCCAAACAATCACGCGACAAGAAAAGACCAGCGAGAAATACGGCAAAATAACAACCAGCTTGTCTAAGTAGTGGAAATAAGGTAATTTTAATTTATCTTCTACTCTGCTATATTTCTAACCAGAAATCAGTCCCAGCAAGTCTAATGAAACTCTCACCTGGTTACTGAACATCCCACCCAACTGGCACACGTTTCTTAAGCTATGGAATAGGAGAACCACTTTCCAACATCAGAGACTTGTTGGGATTGAAACTGGAGCACAGGAAGAGCTCCTGGCACAGAACCTGGCTTAAATCATGACATCCTTTCCTGGGGGCCCAAAATGTTACTGACAGCTGCCACTTCTTGATGCCCACCCTACTGGGCATGTAAAATACGTGTAATATACATGCTTGGTCAACTCTTCCTCATTTCCTAGGGCACGAAAGGAAGTAAATGAAGTCCAGGAACTTGCCTGGAGCCATGGTGCCTGGAAGAGGCTGACCAAGATTCAGGTCACGCCTGCCCACCCCCAGGCCCG